>BMAW01029674.1:78305-99392 GCA_019974015.1 Nephila pilipes | reverse complement strand
ACTCATCCATTCTTCTCTCTCACACAGCACACACACACACACACACACACACACACACACACACACAATACACACTTACCACACACACACACACACACACATAATATATACATATATAATGATCCGTCCATCCATCTCTCTCATTAATATCTCTCTATATTATCTATATAATATATAATATATATATATGAGATATATATATATATATATATATATATATATATATATATATATATATATATATATATATATATAATGATTTAAATTAAATAAAACATATCGATGCGAAGTTCACGTTTTATTGATGTTTTTTATTCCAATAATCATTGAATGAGAGAGAGAGAGGTCATAGCCTTACTGCTGTAGATACAGCTCTACCGTTTTCAGAGCACAGAAGAGAGCAAATTTTACAATTATTTTTGAACAGCACAGTATCAGCCTGCACAATCCAAGCGAAAAGAGAGAGAATTTTTCCATGCGTTTCATTACACACAAGGTATTTTTCTTATAGTTCACATGGTCCAAGAGTAGGGATTCTGCGGGATTTTAGTTGCTAACAGAAATTCTAGTAAAGATTATCCCTACTGATCTGAAAACGGGAGAACAGCTGACATTGCTGATTTTAGGTGCACGTGATTGAATAAATTAAAGTTAAAAATGAATGGTATCAGGATATAAGAATGAACGCCTTACATTTAAGTACGGGAATGGGAAAAATTAGGAAATTAAATTATTATTAAGAGAAACTATTATAAATTTCTCTCGAATTAAACCACATTACTATTATAAGTGTTAATATGAAACATCAATATTAAATGTGCTGTTATAAAAATTTGATTCTTTAACTAGAATAATTAGCAACATCGACCATCCCATATATATATATATATATATATATAGTGGAGATAGGAAATCTTTTTTCTGTGCATTTTGGCTCATTAAGTTTTCCTTTGGATAAGATGGTTTAATTCTAAGAATTATCTGGCAAATTATGCAATAAATATTGTTTATTGAGAAGAAACCATTTTAGATTAAAGGAATCTAGAGCAGTATGTTTTACATGGCGAGAACAGAGCAAAACGTTTCACATGGCAAGAGGAAAAGCGAAAAGAGAAGAGGATAGTTAATGATTAACTATATATTATATATATAAGCGAAATACCACTGACTGACTCATCACGAGATCTCAAAGACTATACAACCGATTGACTTGAAATTTAGCACAGTTACTCATTTTGAGATATAGACGCTCACTAAGAACGGATTTTACGGAAGTCTTATCCAAAATGTAATTTTCATCCGTTAATCTACTCTTACCCATCGGTTATGTAATTTTTGACGACTTTATCGCCAAAAAATGATGTGACCGACGCCAAACGGAATATATTTTTTATATGTATACTGTGTATTGTCACCAATTAAGTTTACTTGGTGAGATTTGCGCGTGCAAAATGGAACAATACCAAATAATTTAATATTAAAGAGCTGATGGAGGATTGGCAAGATTTTGGCAAAGAGGCTCTTTATGCGAAATTTCGTGCTTGTCGAAAATAGGAAACGTACATATTTAGAGATAGAAATAAATCAGTTAGGAATCCCACGGTTGGTGAAAGTATAGTTAAGCTTCAAAACTGAGCGGAATTTTGAAGAATACTAAAATGGCGACTTCTAACGGAGTAGCATACACGCAATACAATCTTCGTTTACTGCAGAATCTCGCTACATGCATGAACGAACTCAAGAGGCTATGACATACGTAAGACATTTTGGACGTCCCGACTTGCACGACTTTTTTTTTAATGATTGCAGTCACTTTAAATCCAAAATGGTCAGAAATCAAACATGTCTTGAGGCAAGGACAAAAATCTTATGATAGACACGATGCCATTGCGAGGGTATTTCATTTGAAAGTTAAGCACATGATGAATCTTCTGACAAAAGCTTGAATCTTCGGCAATACTAGGTGTAACATGTATACAGTGGAATGAATTTTATCCGTATTATATATACATATATGGGATGACATTTTACTAAATTTTTTTTTATTTTTCTCACATATTTGAAAGTCGTGGATAACCCTTATTGCCGACAATCAATTTCTTAAAATTTTAAATTTAAATTATCATTAACTTTTTAAAAATTGAAAACTTTCTTGATATTTTACGTATAGGTTCCAAAATATATTATCGTCTGTCCAGCGAAGAGGGTGGGTATCAGCTAGTATATATATATATATATATATATATATATATATATGAACACTTAAAAAACATGTCAGTGCTGATGAAAAGCAATCACCCTCACGAAGCCAACAGAGTAATTTTACTTTCAGGAAACCCCTTGGCGACTTACCTTCTTTAGGTAGTAAGGATATCATGACCCTAAGGCATAATAGTGATATTTTTTCCCCATGGGGTTTATTGTCTTTGATAAATACTCTTCATTTTTATGTTTTATCAATTTTGAGGTAAGGCTTTATTTGTCAATTTTGATAAAAAGAAGCATAAACGAAAATCACTTTCAATAAAATTAACATTTTCAAAGTCATAAATGATTCAACTATCAGAATACATCTTAAAAATACTCTTTCTAATACTTCGTCAGGGAAGACGAAACGCTAGAAGAGGGAACGCTACTTTAATGTGCTTCTAGGTGCCCTGAGTTTCATTAGAACCTAAAGGCGTCTCCAATAGCATTCATTTGTTTTTGAATTTTAAAGAAAGCATGTATAAAGACTGGATTTTTTCAATGAAAATTAATTCAGTCACATATATACATATACACATACATACATACAGACAGAGTTATGTTAAAACATGTTTATTAATATTAAGGGCAAAAATTTACAAGCGTTGGGGCAAAGTGAATTATATGGATATTTTAGACATAAAACTATACATCATAACATCCATGTACTCATCGTCTCGTCTCTCGCCGCTCTCTTGCTCAATTCCGCAAAACAGGTGGAGCTGTCTGTCTGACGTTACTTAGCTCTGGAGGGAACCGTACAATTAAAAGGGTCATGTAATGCAAATCCAGTCATATATCCGCCATCATAACAGGGGAATGCGTCCTCGCATGTAAAAAAATCAAGTATATCATGCTATATAAAAATTAATAAACTGAGAAACGAAAAATAGCAATGAGTAGCTTACAAATAAAAAAAATTAGTAAAACTCAATCAAATAAGCATAAGAAAAAAAATCATTTGAAGTACTATTGAAAATAGATATACTGACTGAAAGAAGACAAACAGTACGGATAAATCTGGAGTATGGCGAGAATGTCATTAGTGAAAGTCATAGTTTGTAATGTGCGATGAAGAGATATATGTATACTACATTCATTTATATGTTCATAGTTTTAGGTATTCGACACAAGTAATCGTTTGGGTGCATCAAAATTGCGTATTTTTCTACGTTGTAGGTATCTCTAGGCATTACTTGCGTGATTTTATAGTGCAAGAAATTTGTTGCAGAGTTTTTGTTCAAGTCCATGTTGCGATCTTTTAATAGGACCCAAATTATTGACATTATATGTACAAGGAAATTTGCGTCGAAGATTAGATTCCTGGACTTTTTTAATTTGCTCTTTAGCTGCTTTGCGTGAGATATCTTCATTGTTGTTAAATTCAAGATGTAGTTGTTCGTTAATTAACTGTTGAATGCACAAATCATTTTTCTTATTAATTTTTATACCAAGATATTCGGATGATGCTGTGTTGATGCTTTGTAAAAATCTCGAGTTTAAAATGAATATGGGGATCTCGTTCTTGATTTTCTTTGATTTATGCAATATAGAATATGTAAATTGATTAGTTAAAACTTGAATCTAACTTAAAGCATCAACATTAGCTATTTGTGTATCGAATGGTTGCAATTTCGTGTAATTATAGTCCTGTAATGCAAGAGTTCAACGTGCAATTCACGTGTTTAGATATTCTTTGCTTATAGTTTTAGTAATTGCTGCACAATTAGCTAACAAATGGATCAATAAGTCCCGAGACTAACATTGAAAACAACATTTTTTTTGCAAAATTTTTTTTTATTCATCAACATAATCACCTTTTAGGGTGATACAATCGTTCCAACGCTTTTCCAATTTTTCAATACCATGTTTATAAAAAAAATTATCTTTCGCTTCAAAATAAGCTTCAGTTTCAGCGATGACTTCCTCATTTGAGCCAAATCTTTTTCCCTGGAGCATTTTTTTAAGATCAGCAAAGAGCCAGTAGTCACTGGGGGCTAAATCTGGCGAGTATGGGGGGTGGGGAAGCAGATCAAAGCCCAATTCGTTCAATTTTGCCATTGTTTTCATCGACTTGTGGCAGGGTGCATTGTCTTGGTGAAAAAGGATTTTTTTTCTCTGCATGTGCGGTCGTTTTTTTGCGATTTCCTCCTTCAAACGCACCAGCAAGTCAATATAATAATCATTGTTGATCGATTTACCTTTTTCGAGGTAGTCAATGAAAATCACGCCATGCGTATCCCAAAAAACTGACGCCATGACTTTGCCAGCTGACTGCTGCGTTTTCGGACGGCTTTCGCCAGCTGTGCGCCACTCAGATGACTGCCGCTTCGACTCTGGAGTGTAGTGATGTATCCATGTTTCGTCCATGGTCACGTAACGACGCAAGAAATCTTTTTTGTTGCGAGTAAATAGCGATAAACAGCTTTCTGAATCATCGACTCGTTGCTGTTTTTGTTCCATCGAAAGCAATCGCGGCACCCACTTGGAAAAAACCTTTTTCATGCTCAATTTTTCATGAAGGATAGTAAATACACTTCCAAATGATATCTGTGTCATCTCGGCAATCTCACGGAGCTTCACTTTACGATCTTTCATTATAATTTTTGTCACTTCACTCACATTTTCCGGTGTAACGGCTTCCACAGGTCTACCCGAGCGTTCCGCGTCATTTGTGTCGGTACGACCACGTTTAAACTCGGCAAACCACCGACAAATCGTTGCTTTTGATGGACAAGAGTCCGGGTAACATTTTTCAATCCATTGTTTCGCTTGCACGGTGTTTTTACCCATTAAAAAACAATGTTTTATCAGAACACGAGAAACTCGGTTTTTTCCATTTTTTAAACAAACTACAAAACGACTTTACTCCAACCTCGATAACTCAGCTGTTTCTGGTCCGATCGACTTAAAATTTTGACACGTTTCAAGCAAAGGTTAGTGCTCTAGAAAGATCTGGTTACTGGTTTATTACGAGCGCCATCTCTGGGTTAGTCTCGGAACTTATTGATCCATGTGTTACAATTTTAAAAGGCATTCCTAAAACGTAAACTTCAAACTTTTTAAGAGCTCTTACGATTGCTAAAGCTTCCAGTTTGTGGCTACTATATTTTCTTTCGATTTCAGATGTTTTTTTTTTTTTTTTACATGTAATATATTGGATGTAAACAATTATCATCTGTAGATCGATTTAATGAGACAGAAGCAAGGCCATCAATTGATGCATCGGTGTGTATTTCAGTTTCTCAATTTTATCGATATATACCTATGACAAGTTTCTGACAGAGCAGGCGTTTCAACTCGTCAAAGGAAGCTTTTTGTGTAACATCAAAATGAAAAAGGGTGTCTTAACGAATTGGACCGCATAGGGGTTTTCCTTAACGGAATAAATAAGGATAAATTTAAGGAAATAACCCTTGAGGCCTATGAAATGTTGAAAATCTTTAGTAATTTTAGGTTCAGGGTAATTAATAACTGATTTAGAGTTTTATAAGGAAAAGGAAAAAGTTTTCCATCTTCGATAATAAGGCATAAAAATCCAATTTTCCTATTTAAAAATTTCATTCATGGAAATTTATTTCCAATCCATATTCACTAGCAATTTTTAAAACTGCTTTAAGTCGACCGATTGCTTCAAATTCATTTTTAAATTCCTACTATTAGCTCACACTCTCTTTATATATATCTTGTTCAAATCTTCAATCGTTAATAAAATACTTTTTGTTCATCCACTCAAGTTTAAATACATTTTTTAAAATTTGTAGTGGATGACACTTGATGTGAATACATTTTTTCAAATATTAATTCATTTAATTAAATTTAATTGGTGAAAATGTAGTTTAGCCCAACCACTTGGCGCGATTTCAAAAATTGCCAAACTTGGCGATTTTTTTTTTTTTTGTGGCTGAATGTTAAGTTCGCGGAGCGGACCAGCCATATTTGACAAAATACCACCAAATAATTCCTGTCGACAAGGGTGGTTGGGTTAAACTGCATTCCAACCATTTAATTTACCGGATGATTTAAGAAATTAGCCAATGCTTCTACTATGTCAATTGTCTTGCAATCGCAAATTTAGGTTAGAGCATCGGCGAAAAATCTTCATGCCTTCGGTTCGAATCTCGTAGAAGCATAAAATATTTTTATTTGATTTTGAAATAATTAATTTTAGTTTTATATGGGAGAAAAAAAATTTCTCTTATATAAGATATTTAGCAGGATATAAATTTAAGAATAAATACCGTCAGTGGCGAAGCGTGTAGATCGCTGGAAAATTTTTTCTTTTCCCACTTAATATTGTGATTCTGTCATATGTATATACATATTTATATTAATTGTAATTATTTGATAAAAAGTACTAAAATAAAGATTTTCTTTGTTGACTTAAATAGGAATTTACTTAATTTTTTTTATATTACTTGTTATTAGGAATAACGCCATTCATAAAAGGCAAAACAATTCCTTGTAGTATTAAATCACAGTAGATTGAGTTAATAAGGCTTTGAAACACTAAGGGGTATGTAGAAAAACTGAAATTGACCATTGTGAGGGACAAATAAAGTATATGGGCGACTTTAGATGTTAACTAGTATTTCCTCTTGATACCCTATGTCTATTCTAGTAGACATTTTTATTTTACATATAGAGAAAGAATTTACAGTTTTATATTCTAATATCAAACACCGCATTGGATTGGGCAGTCCAGTACTGTCATCTATTTAGCAAAACTTGACATTTGGCAGAATCCTTGTACCACAAGCACTTAAAAATGGTAGACAAGAAGAAAGCAACAATTGAAGGTATGTCAGCAGTTTGAATTTAGTTTTATTATACTTTTACATATTCTTTGAATTAGATATAACTAATAAACAATTTTAGATGTGTGAATAATAAAATTAGGTTGTACATTTAATCAGTAACCCACATTTTTAATAGATTAAGACCCAATGTTTATTATAATGGACTGCCAAAAATTATGTACTTTTTAATTAAAAAAAAACGGTGGTATATATAGTTTTGTACTTCTTTTTAGATAATTTATCTCAAATTTGGGAAAAATTGCTCAAAGAATATGATCTTGAGTCTCGAGAGGATATGGAAAAACCGTCAAGTAAATCAAGGGATCTTAAATAAACTCTAGCATTTTGAAGTTTATCTAAGATGTTCTCAGTAAGGTAGATAATAATGATCCTTAACTGAAACTCGATTTAATTTTCGAAAATCCCTGCACACATGAGGACTAGATTCTTTTTTTTGAGGATGACAAGGAGTTGGATAGGATAGGAACAAGGTTCAATAATTCCATTTTGTATCTATTCATAGATTTGTTTATCTACAATGTTACATTAAGTAAAAGGCAATCGTCTGGAGGAATGATAAAACTGTTTTATCATCCGTTACCATTATGTTTAATTCTACAGACGCAGATTTTCGTTTATATGACAAAAGTAATGTTTCGATATTACTAGAAATTTGCTTTGAAACGTGAAGACCAATATCAAATTTACGTGCCATTATTGATTACTAAAATAAATGGTTCTGGTGTTGGGACAGACATTTCGTGTCAAGTTTTGAAAAAGCAACACCATTTCGTGTAACAGACAAATCAGCTTGCTGAATTAAATCAAAATCAATAATAATATCAAAGTTCATTGAAGAATTGGGAATAGCATTAATGTGAACAGGAAAGGGTTGATGATAGATAAAAACAATAGCATAAAATGAATCAATTATATGAATTTTTGAAAAACCAAAACCAGTCAGTACACAATCTTGCGAATGGCAGCACTTCGCCTACCAATGAAGAGCAGCGCGTGCTATCGTGAGATGATGATATTCTTATTTCTATTGTGGAGGTTGGCGTCGGTATATTGTCAAGAACCACGCTCATTTAAGGAGGAAAAATGTTTATTTACATATGAAAAATTAAAGAAAAAGACGGACACGCATTTCTGCGTGCTTACACCTCGAGATCTAACCATCTAATCTAAGTTGAAGGTGGCGCTGCTGTAGCGCAGTGGGACAATTCCCACAATCGGCCATCCGACAATATCACCTGACCCCAGGCGAGCCAGTAAAAGTACAATTAAAATAATAATATAAATGCATACAATATTAACAAAATAATAACACAATTGAAAATTAAAGAACATACTCACTTAAAAGTTGATTAATCTATGGTTGAATATTAACAATTACGAAAATTCAAAAAATTTAAGCTAATTCACAATATCTGAAAAATTGAAAAGAAAAATTAATACACTAGAAAAACACAAAATAATGAAAAAAAAATGAAATTCACTTTATAATATAAAAAAGATATTATTAACAAAAATGTCTTTTCAAAGTTCGAATGAAAATGTCATTTCATTAGTTTATCAGGTAATAGCATCATTAGTCCAATGCTTGAGATATTCAGCACAAGTACTAGTTTTCCCTGGACCTTCAAAAAAGCCACACTTTTGAACATCGTAAGTGTCGTTCGGTTTGATTTTCGTTATCTTGTATGGACCTAAATATTTGGGTTTTAGTTTGAGTCCTGGTCCAATTTGAGTACGTTTGATGGCGACAAGATCATGAAGCTTGAAAATAGTTGCTGGTTTTCGTCGGAGATTGTAATTTCTTCTATTTTCATCTTGAACTTTCAGGATTTGTTGTTTAGATTTTTTCCTTAACTCGTCACGGTTGTTGACAAAATTAGCTTGGATTTCTTCATTAAGTAAATTTGTGATATTGAGATCTTGTGGCGTCTTCATTTTAGTACCAAACAGTAATTCGAAGGGAGTTGTTTGAATGCTTCGTTGAAATGTTGAATTTATAACTCTTTGGACTTCTTTGACGTGCCTAAACCATTTTTCTGGATTGTCTATGGAAAGTTTGGATATGACTGTTTCGATTGTAGAATTTAAACGTTCTACTTGTCCATTTGCTCTAGGTAATCCGGTGGTGATTGGGAAATGTTCAATGTTTTCGGTACTGCAATAATCTTGAAACTGTTTAGAAGTGAATGCGGTACCACGATCAGAAATAATTCGAGATGGATTGCCAAATATGTATTTTTGATTTTCTAATTTTGCAATAACTTCTGCAGCATCTGTTGACTTCGTTGGGTACAAATTTTGTGAAGGAGTCAATGACGGCAAAAATATGTTTATAATTCTTATTTGTAGTAGGAAATGGGCCTAAATGATCAACATGATAAGTGTGTAGAGGAATGGCTTCTTTTTCGATAGGATGTAGTATACCATCTTGTTTGCCACGTTTGCGATTAACCAAAATACATGGAACACAATTTTGAATGAAACAGTCTATTTTTTCTTTAACTTTAGGGATATAGAATTGATGCTTGAGTGCTTCTTCTGTTCTTTTAGAAGCATAGTGTCCACGCTCGTGAGAGCTGCGTATAATGTCATTCTGCATATTTTTAGGAACAACGAGTAGTTCTTCACCATCTACAAACTTGTAGAGTATATCGGATTTCAGAAGGTAATCTTTGTACGGTTTAATTTTTAAAAGTTCTCTGATAGTTTGGATTTCAGTGTCTTGTTCTTGAGCCGTTTTGATTTTTGCTACGAGACTGTCTTGTACAACCATAACTGGGTATCTACTTAGTGCGTCTACATGATTCATTTTGGAACCAGAGCGATGTTCTATTTCATAATCAAAATCTTGTAGTTGCAATGCCCATCGCGCTATTCGAGTACACAAATCTTTTTTCTTTAGAGTCATTGTGAACGCGTTGCAGTCAGTAACTATTTTGAAATAACAAGTAAACTCTAAACTTTTTTAATGCTTGGACAATAGTTAAACTTCAAGTTCATAGCTGCTATATTTTGTTTCGGCGTCTGTCGTTTTCTTACTCATAAAATATATTGGGTGGAGCGCATTATCAGTCATTGATTTTTGGAGTAAAATACATCCATAACCATGAATACTAGCATCACAATGAATTTCGGTACCAGCGTTCTGATTGTAAATGTTTAGAACAGGAGGAGAAGATAAACATTGTTTGAGACAATTATAAATGCTTGTATTTCTCTATCAGCAAATTTAAATTCACGATTTTTCTTCAGAAGTTCTGTTAGAGGATGTGCAATGATGGAGAAATTTAAAATGAATTTCCGAAAATATCCAGCAAGACCAAGAAAAGATTGTAAGTCCTTTTGGCATTTCGGTTCAGGGAAATTAATAACAGCTTTGATTTTTTGTGGTGACGGGTACAATTTACCATTTTTCATAACATGACCAAGAAATTCTATTTGTTTACTTAAAAATTTGCATTTATGAAAATTTATGTCTATGCCGTAAGAGGAAGCGAGTGAAAACACTGAGGCAAGTCTTTTGAGACCTTCTTCAGTATTTTTAGATTTTATAATGACATCGTCCATGTAAATTAAAACATGATCTTTAATAATTAAATCCTTAAATATTGTGTTTATGTACCGCTGAAACACTGTTGGTGATGTACAAAGACCGAAAGGAGCACGTAGAAACTGAAATTGTCCATTATGTGTCACAAATGATGTATATCGTCGGCTATTTGGTTCTATTCCTAAATGAAAAAAAGCGTTACGTAGATCAATTGTACTGAACGTATTTGCATCTTGGAGGTTATCAAGCAGATCATCTATTAATGGTAAGGGATAATTATCTTTTACAATGTTTTTATTAAGTTGTCTGTAATCGATACAAACTCTCGGGGATCCGTCTTTTTTCCTGACAACAACTACTAGGCTAGAAAATTCAGAAGAGCATGGCTCAACAATACCTTCAGCTAACCATTTCATCACTTGGTCGTCTACAATTTTTCTTTCAACAAAAGGTAATTGTCGTGGTTTATGAGTTATTGGTGCATCATTCTTTAAATTAATAGACATCTGAATATCAGTAGTTTCAGTCTTATTTGGCTTATAGCTTGAAACCAAATTATGAAGAATGTTTCTGTTTCGTTGAACTTTTGTGACATCTGATCCGATTTCAAGCCCTAATTTATCATTTGTTGAGATGTTAGTGATCGAAAATTGTTCGGTATTTTCCGTTTCAGTATTCGAAATTTTTGTTAATCTAACACCGTCTGTGTTGATTTTTATTTCGGCCTGGGCTAAAATATCCATGCCAATAATAGCATCTGACGTCATAGTGTCATTATTGACAACACAAAAGTTGGTGATAAATTTCTGATTATCTATTGTAAGTTCTTGTATACAGCTACCGATTGGTGTAATGTGTCCATTACCAAAAGCTGTAAGTGATCCATGAAAAGTAGTTAAAGGTGGTGAACCGATTTTTTTATATGTATTTTTCGTTAAAATTGTTTTCTGACTACCAGTATCTACTAATGCAGTAAATGAATTATCATTAATAGTAACAGTTTTATATATCAAAGGAGGAGAATTATTTACAGTTGACACAGCATTATCAGTTCGATTTGGAATAAGTTTATTAGTACACTTTGCAGAAATATGACCAAAACTTTTACAAATACTACATTTTAAACCTTTATGTTTGTCGGGACAGAAACGAGAAATATGACCAGACATATTACAATTAAAACAAGTTTTTGGTTTATCAAATGCATTATCATTTTGGATTTCAGACCTATGAAAATGATGTTTTAAGTTCATGCCGCGTCCTTGACTGAATTGAGAATTTGTTCTTGGAAAGGGTTTTTTATTTTTATCACTGACTATTTTTTCATAAATACGAAGTTTCTCTTTAAATTCTGGGATAGATTTTGCACCGTATAAAATAGCTTTATTTGATGGGAAATCATGTATGCCGTTTATACAGTATTCAAATAATAAAGATTCATCAATAATTTCACTGGAAGTACTAGCGAGTTCTCTAATGGCAATAAAATATTCGAAAAGGGATTCGTTTTGACGTAATTTACGTCTACTTAACTGTCTATGAATCTCAGCAGAATTTAATTGATGACGGAATTCTTCTAATAAAGCATTTTTAAATGAAAACCATGTGGTAAGATTACGTTGCGTATATAAAAAACTCTTTGCTTGACCTTCAATCAAAGTTTTAGCGAATATTACTTTTTGCTGTTCATTCAACGATGGGAAAAAAAGAAAAGAATAGCAGTCTTGAATAAAACACTTTATATCATATGAATCAGAACCAGTAAACTTTCGATGTGAATTTCCGAAATCTTTCAAAACAAAATAAAGGGAAGGGTCGAAAGTATTAGCAGACATGTTATGATTCAAAGCCGGAGACATCACAGTAGGGGGAAAGAATGAAGTAGGACTTTTTTCTGCTTCGTCATCAGAAATTTCAGAGTCGCTGTTTAACGATTTACAGTTTAAAGCTTGCAATTCATTTAGATTCGATAAAGATTGAAAAAGTCTATTAAGGAGTTCTTCTTTACTACCATTAGTATCCAGACCTAACACATTTAATACACAATCCAAATCATTTATGGAAAAAAGAATCGAATATTAATTTCTTACGATCTTCAACATTGAAATCATTGGGAAATGAGGAAAAACTTCTCAATTTTTTTCTTGAATTACGATCAAATGCATCGTTAAATAATATACTGTTTAACAACTTAATTGTTTTAATATTTCCTCTTTTAAGAAAATTTGACACAACAGGAATATCATTAAGGGTGATCATCTTTATATAGTTCAAGTAGCACAGTCACTGAATAAAACTTATTTTCATATATAAATTGAAAGGTAAAGAGAGGAGGTACTTACCCCTCTTTTCAGCAGTGGTATATCCAACAATGGTATATCCAATTAGGTAACAAAACATAAACCGTCTGTTCTTTTAGCGTTGATTTTTCTAAATTCTGCAACAAGTCCAACGGAATGGTGGCACAACAACAACAAATTTTCGGTATTAAGTGCCGTCTGCACTTCCAGTTTCGCACAAATTATGGATTTTTCGTAACTTGGTAGTGATGTAAGTGCCGTCTGCACTTCATTTACTCAAGTCCAAAACTTTCAAGTACCGTGTGTACTCCGACAAAATTACTTCCAACGTAGTCTGCACACTAGCGTCCATTTTTTGGGCGTCAGCCAAACCGTTAGCCTGTTCGCGTTCTAGTTGCAAGATTTCATTTTAAATTTTAATTTAACTTTAAATAGTGGTTCATTTGCCGAGCCCGAGCCCCCATTGTGGAGGTTGGCTTCGGTATATTGTCAAGAACCACGCTCATTTAAGGAGGAAAAATGTTTATTTACATATGAAAAATTAAAGAAAAAGACGGACACGCATTTCTGCGTGCTTACACCTCGAGATCTAACCATCTAATCTAAGTTGAAGGTGGCGCTGCTGTAGTGCAGCGAGACAATTCCAACACTATTATTATTATTTTTTTGTAACCTTCGTGAATGTAGAATTGTTGTTGTGTAGTAAATGTTTCGTTATGGTTCTGGTTCGTTATGCTATGTGTCACATCTAGATTTATTCAGTATATATTTAATTAATCTGTCGAGATCCGTCATCGGGTAGATGTCAGCCCTACTTTAATATTGTGAATTGTTCACTTACAGAGAGTAACTCTACACTTATGTTTAAAGAAGAGGACCTAATTGATTCTATACACTTTCTCTCATTAAAGTAACTTGAATTCCAGTATCAATAAAAGACAATATTTCTTTTTGTTGAAAATTCGAACTTTTTTACACATGTAGTAGTTAATAGAGTCACTTTATGAATGTTCAGAACGATTTTGGCTTGGCGCAATTCTGCGCTTGTCGCGTGCCAAACTACTCGTTCCTTCTAACCATGCCGATGTCAGATAGACTTTATTCTTAGATTAGTGTCGTAAGCGTATGTTAGCTTTAATGAACTGAATCGAGTATAGTAAGTACGACCTTTGCTAGCGGCATGAACATATGGTTGTGATAGTCGCTCTTAACGAATTGAACGTAATTAATATAATTATGTATTGAAATGTACCATTTTGCATGGACATAATGTCGGTTATTACTGAAGCTTTAACTTACTTTTGTTTGACTAAAATTATACAGTCCACTTATTTTTACAATTTATTACATCTGAGCTATCCTCCACAACATTTGGTCCTAGTGACCCGGAGGCACCTGCGACATGAATAAAGGGGGAAAAAATTCTATTTTGAACAAATAACGAGAAATTTTAAGAACTAAAATTTGAAAAGTCTCAAAATGGATAGGTGCATTTCAGCTTGATGGAATCGTGGAAAGAATAGTGGTTGTAGGAAACGAGACTATATCAAATATTTCTGTTGCGCCATTGGAAACAGCTGTAAATAGTTAATAATGTTTTGAGAAGGATTAAGTGATGTGTTGATACTTTCAGTCTAATTTAATACCGACGAGTCCACACATTTTGGAGTTGAAAAAATACTCGGATAAGTCATACTAAATTTGTTTGTTTAAACTTTCGATACAAACCCGAATTATAATGTCAATCGTTGAAGTGAAACTTGATTTACTTAAACGCAAACGATCAACGATTCGTGCCATCATTAGGAAACTGTCAACGAAACTGAATGATCGAACTAATGAAAAAAATTATTTAGAATATAACATTGATCGCTTACGAGACAAAATAAACGAACTTACCTTGGCAGACGATAAAATCCACGAACTTCTAAGCGATGAAGAATATAATGAAGACATAATAGATTGCGAATAATACACAGAAAATGCTCATTTAACGATGTTTACTTATAAAAAGAAAGCGAATACGAACACGAATGTTTCCTTGCCAAGATCTGACAGTACGAATAACGCGCTACCGCCAATAGCTGACGGTATAAATTACTCATCTGCGTCTTCAAACATTACAGTAAACCTATCTACAATAGAAATAACTACGTTTTGCGCTGTAATTTAAGAATTTCACAGTTTTTGGGAGCATTTTGAAAACAGCATCGACAAAAATGAACGTTTATCGCTAATTGACAAACATGTTTTTTTACGAGGATATTTAGATGGAGAGGCAAAACGACTAGTTGATGGAATAAATATAACTTCAGATACATGTACAACAACAAAGTATATTTTAAAATCGGAATATGGCAATAAGGATAAAATAACACAAACTCATCTCGATTGCTTAGAAAACTAACACCTATTAAAAATCCATCTCCATCAGTCTTAAATGAGTTATATATCGAATGTAATAGACGATTACGAGCGTTGGAGGCCTTAGGCGAAAACACACAATTATACGGAAGAATTTTGGCTCCAAAAATATTCCGTGCTTTTCCACATGATATATGTCGTAATTGGGTTGTATACGCCAAACGTGAAAACTTGGCTGAAGATGACATAACAAAATTGATGAAATTGGTAGCCGAGGATTTTAGGGAGCAGTTGCTGAAAATAGTATTAAAGACTTACTAGTTTCAGAATATTCTATAAAATCTTCTTTATAAAATTTCAACGTGCTCTCTAAACCAGTTAATAAAGGGAAAAAAAATTACCCCTTTTGCCCTTTCTGCTAAACTACCGAACATTGGCCTCAACATTGCAACTTTGTGACGGACATAGATGCACGCATAAAGAAATTGAAGGCTACTAACAGATGTTTCCTATGTACTAACCATGGTCATACCCAAACAAATTGCTATAGTAAAGACAAATACTGCGCTTCCAAATGCAAGAAAAAACACCATGTATCAATATGTAAAACTCCAACTGGGGAGCAGTCTGCGATTGCATCTACAAACAAAATTGATATACTTAAATCCAATTTTGTTCATTTGCAAACTGAGCGAGTTTTCATAATGGGTCCAAATGGGATTATAAAATTTACACGTTGCTTTTTGGATGGTGGAAGTCAATGTAGTTTCGTCTCTTCTGTTCTTATAAACAGTTTGAAACTTCCAGTTATTTCAACTAGACCTTTGGAACTTCAAGCATTTGAATCTCCATCTAGTTTTATCTAAACGCGAAGACAAGTTCAATTTCAGTTATCAAGCATCTGGGACTAATCTAAAGTCAACTTTATTGCATTCGAAAGCCTCAACAAGTATGCATCACATCCTCCTCCACCAACTGACGTTTCATTCTTCGCGAAAAACAAACTACTGAAGCTTGCGGACCCAGATGATTCACTGTCGAACTTACCAATTGAAATTTTAATCGGCGCAGATTTCTACTGGTGTGAATTCTGAATTCACACCAGTAGAAATGTGAATTTTGAACCTCCAGTCAGGTTGTCGGATTCTCTGACTTTGGTCCCATGAATTTTTTGGGTGTATACTTAGTGATCCTCGATCACACGCAACAGTTTCCTTCATTCCTACAGTTCATAATATTAATATGGATAATTCAACTCAAGCATTGGACGATGTGGTACGCGAATTCTGGAGCTTAGAAAGCATTGGCATACAACCAGTTCAAGAGAAAAAAAGCACCTGTAACTCTGAACTCTTGACAAACTTTCATCAATCTTTTGAAATCATCGATGGTAGACAAGTAGCAAAATTACCATGGAAATCAAAAGTTCAACTTTCATCAAACAATTATGAAGTTGCAATTCCACGCTTTAATTCTTTGCCAAGAAAATTACACACAGACACAGTTTTTAAACAAGGGTATTCTGAAATCATGCAAGATTACATAGATAAAAAAACAAGTTGAAATTGTATCACATGAAGCAAACAATAAAGAACGTTTATTTTACTTACCCCATCATGCAATTAAGAAAATTGCAAATGAAGAAACCAAGTGTCGTATAGTTTTCGACGCATCTTCCCATTCTCCAGGTCATCCGTCTTTAAGCGATGCTCTTGAAATTGGACCAAATCTACTTCCCGATATCATGGCTAGGTTATTGAGATTTCGCCTTTCCCAAATAGCAATGAAAGAAGCCAAGAATTTTTATGACTATCAGACTATCAGACGAAGACAGATAAGCAACAAGATTTCTTTAGTACAAGACAACGTGTATACTCTTGATGGAAAACTCTGCGTAGAAGAGGAAATCGTAATTTACCGATTCACTGTCTTCCCTTTGGATTCACTTCAAGTCCATTTTTATTATCAGCTTCTGTTTGTGAATTGGCTACAATGTACAAGCAAATGTACCCTACTGCAACTATATGGATGATTTTGTCATGGGAACATCTACAGATACTGAAGCTACAATTCTATATCAAGAAATGCAGCAACTTACATCACATGTTATCCTACCATTAGCCAAATGGACTACAAATTCGAAGATTTTGAAAGAGATGTGGAAACAAGAAATCGTTCCATTTAAAAATATTACGCAGGTCTTACGGGTTAAATTGGATACTGACACAGATGTTTTTCAAATTGATGTGCAGGAAAAGATTGTTCGAGCATTTAAAGAACAAGTAACAAAGCGTTTACTACTGAAGTTACATTCAAAGTTTTACGATCCTCTAGGCTTATTAGCTCCAGTTACATTTATTGTGAAGATATTATTCCAATATACGTGGCTTAGAGGTATTCAGTTGGAGGAATTATTACCGCAAGCTGTAGCGTAGCAGTGGCACAGGTGGATAAATGAGTTACAATACAATGATACACATCCCAAGAAGGATTGGTCTTTCAAATGCCGTAACCATACATGTGTTTTGCAAAGCTTCTGTTCGTGCATATGGGGCTTGTTTGTACGCTCGTAACACAATTGACAATTCTACACAGGTTAATCTGATTTCTGTCACTTTCCTCTCATAAAAATCATTTCTCGACTCATTCAAGACGAAGAATTTGCTCTAATGTATTGTGCAAAAATGAATGCAGTGATAGTGCTGAGAATCTTTGCGGTTATAAAAGTAGTGAAAAGCGTTATATTTGTGAAATTTGCAACAAATCATATGCTAAAAAAGAGTCTTCTAAGATCCTATTCATTGTAACATTTTTTCGAAACTCTTTTACTGGTGTCATGTGCGCTCCAAAACCAATCCAATGAACCTGAGATCCAGAGGACCGGATGCTGATGCAGCTGATACACTGTGGTGGAAAAGTCCCTAAGTTTGTAAAGAAAGACTGTGTGAATTTTCCTACTGACCTCGACTTTTAAAGTCACTGTTCAGTATTTGAATCCATTGGAAACTTGGACTTTTTGTGTTGTTTATGAACTTTAAAAACTCAGACAAACAAATCAATTTTTGAAATATCTCATATTTTTCATGTTTACTCCTGTAGGAAAGCCTCCTTTTGAAGACTAAAATGTAGCTTCGTAGTTTAGATTTTTCCAAATATTTTAAATTGCATTGCATTGTATTTAAGAATTTGTTAATATTTGAAATTTAGAGATTGATTTTAAAATTCTCATATATCATTTTTATGATTACTTTGATAGTAAAGTATCCCTTTGAATATAAACCCTCCTTTTTTATTTCATTTAACTCTTTAACTTTGCGTTGTGTTTTTATTATTTGTTAATGTTTAAGAGATTCATTTCCTTGATTAATTTGAAATTACTCCCTTATTATTTTTATGATTACCTTTACAGCAAAGAGTCATTTTGAATACTTATAATTACCTTTCACATTTTTGTTTTAAACAATGCTTTGGTTTATTTCTCAATGTATGTATCTGGTAATTCCTCAATATTTGGGAATTGGTTAATTTTATATATAATTGATATATGAAAAATTTAATATATCATGTATACAGTTAAAGAATAATGGATATATGAACTCTTCAGAATTTAGGGTAACTTCTTATATTCCCCAAAATATAATTGAGTGATAACGATACAAAATTTGATCTACATTTGTAATTGTATTTAGAAATGTATCTGTACACATTCTGTAAATGTCTATTTACATTCCTTTATTATTTTCATGCAACTGTGGTTTTATTTTGTGTTTGTCTTTGAATATATTTTTAAAGCAAGGGTGTTTGTACTTGAAATATTATTCATATTTCAACGCCAGGTGGGATGTTCGGCATGGTTTTGATTTGTCACAATTCTGTGCTTGGCGCGTGCCAAGCGACTCTCGTTCATTCACGCCACGCTAGTGTCAGATCGACTTTAATTTTGGACCAGTGACATGAGCGTATGGTCGCTCCCTTTTATTTTCCCGTGTGTAGTAAGTACGGCCTTTGCTAGCGGCATGAGCATATGTTTGTGCTTGTCGCTCTTGATGAATTAAACGTATTTAATATAGCCATGTACTACAGTGGACCATCCTGCATGCACATCGGTGTCAGTTATTACTGAAGTAATAAACTTTGATTTATTTTACTAAAATCCTGCAGTCCACTCATTTTTACAATTCATTGCACCTGAGCTATCCTCCATAACAATGAACATTATTCACATCTTTGGAAGTAATTTTTGGAGACATACATTGGATTGGTGGCCAAATTTTCCACAAGTTATACACTTTGAACCGTGGTGTTTATCGGGACAGAATTTGGAAATGTGACTGGAAGCCGAACAATTAAAACGAGTTATCTGGTTCCTTAACTCCGAAATTTTCTGTTTTAAAAATTTGAATCAGGCTTTGACGCATTAAATTTCGGATTTATATCTCGCCGATGGTTGTGCAATGCACTTTCTTCGTCACGATGGTAACTATGAAAATTAGGAATACGCGAAGTATCATTAAAAGTACTCTTTGTGTGTTTATTCTGAAATATATTTTCATGTACACTTAATTTTTGTTTCAATTCCTGAATATTTATACATTCGTATAGTTAGCGTTTATTGGAAGGTGAATTGGGAATTCCATTGATACAATAAATATTCAGTAATTGAAGTTTCATGATTAAATTCTGGAGCTCGATTTGCTAATTCTCGAATAGCAGTAAAGTACTCGAAAACAGTTTCATTTGGTTGCATTTTTCTGTTTTGTAATTCCGTGTGTCAATGAGCTTGATTTAATTTTTTTTCTCTGAATTCCTGAAAATAAGATGTTTTGATATCACCCTAGTATGGACACTACGCTACGATCCAATAAAAAGTTTGGCTTGATTATCTAATAATCAAAAAAAATGTTTTGCTGTTCCCTGAAGACACAAAATGAAAAATCGTTGTAGTGTATATTAATAATTTCCGTTAAAACAGCAAAGTGTTTGAAGTAAATTTTTTTCACTATGATCCATGAGAAATCATTCATCGGTGAAGGGCAAATTACTGACCTTCAAGGCGTCTGCAGTTTTCTTGCTGGGAAGAGGGGAACAGTAGAATTCATAACGTTCGTCTGCCGAAGAGGACTAATGAAAATTCTACTTTGGAGATAGTTTGTCTTCTCAGTTTGTTTTTGAAAGCTCGTAAATCGGTGAGTGAACTCGGAATACGATTGCTAAGTTCTCTGACAGTTACACTTACTTCCGACTGTGAAAAAAATTAGCCAGACAAATAAAATTAGGTTGATCAAATTTCTTTAAAATTATGTCGAAATGACTCTCGGTAACAAAATCTGAGATGAAACCCGTGAAATTTCGCTGCCGCTCATTAAGTTCTAACAAATGTCTGATCGGGAAAGACAACATTATATGACGATTTAACATTTTCAGATAACTACCGTACTTCAATGTGTGCGCTTTGCTGGATTGTCATTATGGGTCCATTGCAACATATTAAATTTGTAAAATAAAAATATATATTATATAAGAAGTTTCTGAATATTTATTTCGATACATGGATGAATTATTACGATTTTGAAAAGTGAGTATAAAGCTAAAAGACACAGTTTAGAACAAAATCGACATCACCAGCACATATAATTAAAATTTAAAAAAAATTGCGGTTAAAATTGGGCATAAAATGGGGGGAAAAAAGTAAAAGGGAATTCACAGTAACTGTTTTACAGATCCTCTTAGCTATGAAGGTTTCTTTAGAAGTACATCCTTTAGAATCACAACAGGAAGAATTTTGAAACTGTTAAATATTGGAGAT
>BMAW01029674.1:25812-73305 GCA_019974015.1 Nephila pilipes | reverse complement strand
AATATTTTTATTCTTATTTTAATGATTCGTTTTTGAGTTTTCCGATCCTTAAAGAATATTTTGAAATATTTTTAAAAATCGGAGGTAAAAAGTAATTCCACAGAAGCATTCATTATTTTTTGCTCTTTCAGATGCACTTTGTCGCATTCAAATAGATCAAATAATAAAGATGGGAGAATTCAAGTCGAAATTCCATAGGATTAACATTAAACTGATGAAATCAAATGGAGCTTTAAATATCCAGACTTAAAATAATTAAATAAATATTAATAATTTTTTAAATCAAGCTTTTATTTAAAGATGGATTAAAAGGCATTAATATTTTTTTTTAATGTAAAGTAATACATAATTTTTAAAAGATTGAAGCTTCAATACTTCCTTTGATCTTATATATAAGTAGCTATGCTATTTAATTTATGGGTAATTAACTAGGTAATTAACTCTAAATTAAGCGCCTTAATATCTTATAAATTTCATATTATTTGAAACTTAAAAATTATTTTTATGCCTTGGAGTTCCCCTTGATTCAAACATTTTTTTGCTTATATTTATTCCCTTTTCACTCACAACTCCATTTCTTTACATAAAATTTTGGTGAAGTGTTAGCAGCGGTATCATGATAACAGAACAATATTTGTTTTATAATTATTCATTGATTTGACGGGAATTTAACTGTTTTTTGCTCCTGATGAAGTAGTCTGATCTTTTTTGTCTTGTGCCTTTTTTTCACTCTCAGAATTGAAGTTCATGATTTTCGAGTATAAGATGCTTGAAGATGTCCTTCTTAAATTTTGGTTTTGGAGACAGTTTTCTCTTAAAATATTCAAAAAGAAATGCAACATAGATACACCTTAAGAGAGAAATTCGGTTAAATTCCAGTGTAGTTTCACCATTAAGCACGATTTTAAAAATCGTCAGATTAGCGATTTCCTAGGTATTCCGTGCATATGACGAGTTCGTTGTGTCTGCGAGGGTTGCAACTTTTGGTGAATTATCCCCAAAACATATTTCATTGCTAAGTGGTATGCCTAAACTGTATTCCTGCAAAGAAGTTCACATATTTATTCAGAAATTTTTGTTCCGCTGTTTGTAAATATTAAGTCCTTGTAAGTTTCGTTGTTTTTGATAAATATTAAGTCCCTGTATTTTTTTCATTAATACTACAACCAGCTAATTTTTACTGCCTAAGATTCAGTTCATGAGTATAATTTTTTTTGGTTTATTTACGTTATTTTCCTAATGCTACTGCTAATTTTTGTTAAGTAGAAGGAGGGATAGGAGGGGGGGGGTAGGAATATGTGTTTATAAATATTGTATGATAACTTTTATATTTTCATTTCAAATCAGTATCACTTTTCGCTATTGGTTATTGATTCCAACACTTATTTTAAAACTAATTTTTATTTTCAGAATATTGCATCAAAATCCTAAAAAAAAGGCGATACTTTCTAAATCCAAATCCAAATTCGAATTCTAAATTTTTGAAATAGTTCAGATTTATTTACATATCTACTTGCATTCTAAAATGGTTCAAAACGTCATTTATGATGTATCTATTGTTAATTATTTAGCATTTAATATTCATGTAAAACTAGCATTATTCGTTAAGATCTGAAACGATTTGCATGAATATTCTGAAATCAACTTAATGAGGTAAAATGTGAATATCATTTACAAGTTATCAGAAAGAGATAAATGTTTAATTATAGAAGTTCTTGAGTTCTTTTTTTTCTCTCAAGAGATAAATAAAAAATCGTCATGTCAAGCATTTCAATATAACCAATTATACAGTTATATTTTATTTTTTTTCTCAATGATTTACGGATCATTAGCTTCATTGCTCAATCACGTCGGTAGATTAATTTTCAGTGGATGAGTTAAAACTCAAGTTCTACTAGAAAAAGTCAACAAAACTATTAAGGCATGTATTCAAGATGTATTAAATGTCTAAGAAAGTAGAACTGAAAATATATTTCCTTTCTTTTCGAATTGCGATTAATTTGTGTTAATTTATTCATTTACCATGGCTTTATAAATGCAGCCTGATCTCGTTAATTGTTTCCTATGGCTCCATCGAAAAGGAATTACTTCGATATCACTCCTAGATATTGTGGCGCATAATTATTATCTTTCTTTGTATGAAAAGAGGAAAATTTTGTTCATGTTGTTCTAGGTGAAGAGATGTTAGATATTGAGGAAGATGAAAATGTACCAAAGCAAACATTCTAATACCATCGAAACAACAGAGCTATTGCTAAATTATTTAGAGCAACAGAGATCTCGGATTAGGGTACAGTAATTCAGATTTGCCACGCAAATATCGAGAAGAAAAAAATGTCGGTGAAGAACAATAATCTATTGAGGATTGACTTATAAAACAATACAACTCAATTTTCTTTAAATATATTTTATGTTTTTTTTTATAAAAATATTACTTTGTAACTTTTTTCGTAAATGCGATAGACCTACATATTATAAAAATAGCCTACTTGAAAGAAATTACTTCTGGAATAAACCAATCATTCAGAAAATTAATATTGATGCTGTTGAAATTTATAATATTGCTCAATTTAAAATACACTCATTGCCATAAAAATTTGCGCACCAAGAAGTAAGAGTGGGATTGTTACGAAGCTTGGCATGAAGGTAAGTATCAGACAGATATACAAATGATTGGAAATGCAGCGTGATTGCGCATTGCTAATGCCACCAGAGAATGTTGAACTTCGTTCTCCTCGGATTATAAAACAGATAAGCAGAGCTTGTTTCCCTGCATTTAATCTGTTGCAGAGGGTTTTAATTAGAGATGCCATTACGCCGCCATCAGAGACAATATGAGCAATTGTAAGAGTTCGAGAGGGGAAGAATCATAGGGATGATGGAAACCAGGTGGTCAGCTCGGCGAGTAACTCGTCACTAATGCCCTTCTGTCTTTACTGTGAGGAGGTGTTGGGACCAGTGGGCAAGAGAGAGATCTGTTACACGGCGACCAGGCTCAGGACGCCCTCGGTAAACCAATAGTTGAGAAAACCTTCATTTCATACGACACGCACATATAGCGCCAATTGTCTCATTGATCACCATCCGTACACAGGCAGCACTTTCACTACGGGTCTCTGTGTCAGTCCGTACCATCACAGGACAGTTACTATGGCGATGTCCATTACGTGAACTGCCATTGACACCCACTCACCGTCGCCTCTGTTTGGAGTGGTGTCGCGCTCGAAAGGATTGTAATGCAACTGAATGGAATCAGTTCGTCTTTAGCGACGAATCCAGATTCAATTTGGGCAATGATGACAATTGTGTACGAATGTGGAGGCCCCGTGGGGAACGTCTCAATTCTGTCTTCACTATACAGCGGCACACCATTCCCACAACTGGTGTGATAGTATGGGATGCCATCGCATACGACACACCGTCACCCCTATTATTGATCCATGGCACCCTGACATCCCAGAGGTACATTCGTGACATTCTTCAGTCACATGTGTTGCCACTTAGGAGTCATTTTTAAAAAGGACAATGCTCACCCACACACAGCAAAGGCTTCACAGGACTGCCTCCCCTACATTTCCACCCTTCCTTGTTCTGCTCTATCTTCAGATTTGTAACCGATCGAGCATATCTGGAATCATTTAGGGCGACAAGTTGGACAGCCTACGAGTTTGTTCGAATTAAGGGCGCGTTTATAGCAACTATGGAACGAAATGTCTCAGAACATCAAACGGAATTTGTATGCCTCAATGCCCGACCGTATCACATCATGCGTTCATGCTAGAGGTGGTCCAAACAGAGTACTAAAACTTCCATTCATTTTTAATTTTTCCTACAATTAATGTTTATTTTGCTTTGATTTTGTAATCATTTGCTTGCCTGAATGTTGAACGTTGTATGTAAAATTTCGTTTTATTCTGATAACTCTTTCTTGATACTCAAATTTTTATGGTAAAGAGTGTATATACTGTACCTCGCGGTTCACTTAAACCTTAGTAAACTTGTAACATAGGATTTCTCGATTTATTTTCCTTCAAATACAGTTTGGAGTTTCTTTCCAATTTTATGTTTAAGTTTTCAATTTCTTCCGAATCAAATGAAATGCGATGCAAATTAAGTAACTTCAGAAATGAAGTGAATAGATATAATCAAGTCGTATAAAAGTGACAGAGAATTGACTTTGTGATGTGTGCGGAAGTATTCTGGGGCTTATAGCAGATTTAATGAGATTGGGACACAACGCTGTCGGAGCAATTGTAGGAGGTACACGCCATTTATTCCTATAAGAGCATTCTTTGATAGAATTATAGAACTTGCTAGAACTCGCGGGGAAGAAAGGTATAGCTGAGGAGAGATTGCCCCTTATTTAAGAAGTAAATAAAGATATTTTGGATATAACTGACTGTTTTAATTAACTGGTCTGTGCTTGAAATTTAGATCCTGTGATTAAACTTTAAGATGACAAACGAGACGCGTAAAAGGATCTGCCACATGGTAACCATGAATCTTGACTATAGCGTTTTAACGGAACTCGATAGTATAAATATGGCTTGAATTTGAATGTGAAATTAATTATATTTTTTGAGTTTATCAGTCATATCTCTTTGATTCTTTACACCCATTTCATGCATGAATACCTGCGACGATGATAGTCAGCGATCGGTTGGTTGTATGAATTTCTGGCACTGAGTCCTTATATGATATATTGTGCCAAACACAAGGTAAAGATACTACCATTTTATTCCGTAAAAGATTTTAAAATTCAACCTAATGACAGAAAATAAATAGAAGTTTATTAAAATTATATGTATAGAGTAAAACTAATGTTATTTATGAAATCAAAAATATTTTCTTGGGGATTTTTCCCAACTCGAAGTCAATTAAATATAGTGTATATGATTTAAAATGTTTATATTGAACAGAGAATTTGATGTCGGCGCTCGAAGTGCAAATGACTTTGATATCAAAAGAAAACACAAAGACATTAGAGACAACTAGAACAAATTTTTATCTTTGGTATATATAGATTTGCATTTCCATAACAAAATTTGTTGAAATGAACAAAATAAAACAAACACCATTATTCGCATATAATATGAAGATGAGAAATATAACAACACTGCATACGCTCTTATGTACAGATTCATGGCAAAAAGAACGTGGACACACATTTTTTTTTCCTTTTATAGCTGCCATAGAAACAGCAGAATGGAACCATCGACATCACAAGCGTTAGTTACGGTAGACAGGCTAAAAAAAGTATTAAGGTCGATAGTTAAAGCTTTTTATAAAAATTACTTTAAGCCTATTAACATACATTTACAAGAGTACCACCGGAAATTTTTAAGATATCTAATAAACCCAAAGAATATCCATAAGTAGTACTCATTTTGTTATAAATTTTCACAGGTAGCTCTAATGCAGAGATGCACAGAAGACTGAAAGTCGTCTAGTTTTCTGCGATTTACGTCAGAATTACCATTATAGTTTATACTCTATTTAGATTTGCTATATATTAATAGAAAGAAGTAAAATAAAAAGGAAACAAAAAATTTTTATGCAAAGTTTGACAAAAAATAAATTTAGACACCATAAATGCTATCTTTTTTTTTTTTTAAAAAAAATAATTATTATTCAAATCTTTCGCACAAACGTTTGAACTAAATATATATATACTATATATTCTATTTTAAGACTACCAAATGAATTCTATCAAATAAAAACAATGTCAACTTTTGATAACAAATAATAATGATAATAATAATAACAACAATAATAATAAAACATAAAAACAATGTCAAATTTCGATAACAAATAATAATGATAATAATAATAATAACAACAATAATAAAATATAAAACCAATGTCAACTTTTGATAACAAATAATAATTATAATAATAACAACAACAACAACAATAATAAAAAATAATGCAAGCTATTATGCTATAAAAAATCAATTTAATCATTAATATATTAGAATTCAAGGAAACAATAAAATATTGAAGTTGATAATATTCTTTTTAGGTACTGAAAATAATCTAAGCGATAAATTGTTAAATTGAATACATTTTAAGCTAAATGTTCATTTTTAATTCTAATACTTCGATGAGGCAACTACAACTGAAACTATTGTGTATGGGCAGGAAGAAATCTAGTTAGATTAAACAAGTCTTTTTATTTTGAAAAGGGGTCAGAGATGACATATTGCGGTTGTACGAAAACAAAAGCCTTTTTGCGTGTGGAGGCTACTAGCACAAATGAAAAAAAAAAACTTGATCAGTAATTTTTATTTAACTATTGTTTTAGTATTTTTTAGTAGATATTTGAAGTGCCAAAAATAAAATCAATGCTAAGCTTTCGTTACTAAAACGACTTTTATTTTTATATTTGTTTATATTCTTAACAATGTGAAAAATTAGTTCTCTAATACTTGCTGTTGTAAAAAGTTTGGCCTATTTTAACGAATAAACTGATAATAATTTATGATCATTTTTATCGATATAAAGATAAGAAGTTAATAAGTCGTTTTCATCAAATTCATTTACCTGATTCCCAACATTTTACTAATTTGAAATCACAACGACGAATGAATTGATAACTGAATCACGTCGACTTTGGGTCGTACTTGGAGTTTGTTATTTACTTCTGAATTTTTGTAGTCTACACAATCGTTTAACCTAAGTTGGCACTTCACACCTATAAAAATTATCGATGTATATTTAAATA
Source organism: Nephila pilipes (assembly GCA_019974015.1). Taxonomy (NCBI): domain Eukaryota; kingdom Metazoa; phylum Arthropoda; class Arachnida; order Araneae; family Nephilidae; genus Nephila; species Nephila pilipes. The sequence goes on along the minus strand of BMAW01029674.1, from coordinate 66,581 downwards.
TTATTATTTCTTTATAAAAGTAACAGAATCTTAGGGTTATTCACCCAGGGAGGGCACACATTAGGCACACAAACCTTTTGGGTACGGTTTCCTAAGAAACCAGTGCCATTATCTGGAGACCGTAATGTTACGGTGAATGACGTCACCAAAACATTGTCTATGTAAACCAGTGACGTGGTTTCCTCGCTCTGTAAGAAACCACGTCCTCTTATTTATATAGACAATGGCTTAGAGACATCATCAATATTGCAATATTACAGCCGCCAGATAACGGCTCTGCTTTTCTAGGAAACCATACCTTTAATCTTTCAAGTGGTAGAAAGAACTACCACACTCTGACATTACCGGGATTACAAAAGCACCCTCTTTCATTGGATTACAACAGATCCATATTTTATTTATTGGGTTCATGAACAATTTTAAAAAAAATATCTATTGAGATTTTTTAAAGTTGAAAAATAAAGGTGTTTAAGTTTTATTGTGTTGTGTCATCAGAAAAACTATGTGAGGTTGTATACGTCACGTGGCCTGTGCATCTCTGCTCTACATTTTTGTTCGGTGAGGGTGGAGCTGCGGTATTTAGATGCTAGCATAGCTCTTTGGAAGCTGTAAGGCAAGAAGAATTACTGAAAGTCTACTGAAATTAAATTTAAATTTACTTCAGTAATAAAATTGTACACTGAAAGCATACTGCTTCAAAATAACTAAAAATCAGAATTACAATAATCTTTTTCAGCGCTAGACACTAAAATATAAATTTAAAGTTTATTGAATGTTTTTAATTATTGAAATATATTGATATGCATGAATTACTTAGCAAAAATTAGTGATGGAATTGTTATAAAATTAGATGATAATAATTGGAAAATACTCTTATTTCCTCAAGTGTTAACCATTATACTAATATGTTATAGAAATATAGTTTTATACAAAACAATCTTCAAATTTGTACAGATTATTAATCTAATAATTTGTTAACGGCACAAGTACTTTGATATGATTAGTTTTGTTCATTTTGATAACTTCTAATTATTGTTTTAAACAACGAGTATTTTAGGTATTTAATATTTGAAAAATAATACACTTATTACTTCATTTATTATTACCGTGTATACATATAATTTATTAAAAAATTTTTAGGCTTTTGTTATCATTCAAAAATATGATAAATCTAATTATTTATTATTTATAGAAACATTAAATTTTCCTCACACTATTTTGGTAAAAAATTTAACTGCTGTGAATAGGTTTTAATATCATAAAATAAAATTTAAAATTTAGTTGATGTATATTATTCAAAAAAATTTATATTGCATGGGATGGATTACGTTAGGTTAATGTAAAAAGGCATTTAGGATAAAAATACATAGTTAAAATGATACAATTCCAGTCTTGAAAAAATATAATGAAAGCCTTTTATAATATTAGTATTTTATATTTATATAAATACATCGTCTGTATAGTAATTAATTCCAAATTTTTTTTATGTGTGACGCCTTATTATTACAGTCTTTGTAACTGTTCACTAAAGTGTATTATAGAATTCGTTTTATATCATATAATTATTTGTAATTTTCAACTAATTATTAGATTAAAAAATGTAAATTTATCTATATATCATAGAATTAATTCTGTTTTTTTCGATTGTGATAACAATTTAAAATAAAGATTCACACAGCGTGTAATTTGTAAATCCTAAACTGTTAAATATAAATCAATTCATTTATATTTTTAGTAAAATGTGTACATGTATTTTGCAATAGAAACTGCATTTGCTATAATTCATTCGAATCATCTGATGCTTTTCCATTAGTTGTAAATGTTAATAAAATTTTCTAATGAATTTCTAAATAAGGATTGATTATAAAATATAGATTTGTTTGATAGAAAGGGTAGATACAGGATGTAGCTAATTGGTAGAAAATATAATAATGTTTAAAAAATAAGTTGGCGAATTCATTTTAAGCTCGTATTTGAGTTTCGAAAGTATAAGCTTTTTAGAAAATTATCAGACTCTGAAAAAATCAATAATGATTACTCATTGTTACAAGACTACTTTCAATCCTTGAATACCTTTTTGGAGATGATATTAAAGAAATTTTAATGCAAAAATGCGTAACATAGAAAATTAATAACTTAATTCATGTTTTACCGAAATCCAAAAAGCCACAAAGTTTATTTCGATTTTTCTGTTCTTCGTTATTGGAAAATGTATACAACATATTTTTATGTACAATTTTGAGTGACAATTTCTAGATAAACAGAAAATTCAATCTTTTAACTGAATTTTTAATGGTCTCAAGGAGTTAGTTCTTATTACATTTAAAGAATAGAAACTTGTTTAAGGACCCTTCATTTTAAAGTTTTAATATTTAATCTGTTTTATATTCACTACAGAACAAGACTACAAATGAAACAATAAATACTACTTCAAACTTAGAAAGCTGAATTAAAAAATCTATTAAATATGAGCATGAAAAGATTATAATGATAAACATTTTATGACCTCATTTAATATTATTAAGTATTTATTAATTGAATGATAATATTAAAGTTATCATTCAGTCATTTTTAACTTCCTAGCTTATATAATATATTTAGTAGGAAAAATAAGCACCAGAGATAAAAATAATACTAAGCAATAACAATAAAAATAAACCCAATTTTGAAAAAAAATATTACTTATTGTTAAAATTCGGAATTTCTGTTTTACACATGCACTTTTGTGAAAGTTTGATCTAGTTTTCTTATATATACTTTGCAAATATACCAAGGAAATATATTTTAATCTATTATTTTATTTAATTATAATTACACTTCGATTTAAGAGCCAAATTACATGAAGTATTTTTAAGATATGTTTCGAAAATTCCCATATAAAAATAATATAAGTAAATATTTTCTCATATAAAAATTTATATAAATTGTATAAAGGTTTCACATTAATTATGAATATTGTTCCAAAGCAAAAGATAAAACTAAATTTAGGGAATAAGAATTCTGTCGAATACTAGTAAGAATAAAAATTTAAGTGACTCTTTTTATTGATTTGATTATCATGTAAGGTAATAATTAATAAAGATTTTTAAATTTGCCAGAAAAGAATATTCTAGAGAAACATTAAAATTTAATTTTGATACGAATCACATAATTTTGTTTTATAATTTCTTTTATTGTAAAACGCAAATTATATTTGCACGTCGCAATTTCTATAACACAATGTTTAGTAATAAACTGAATAATAATTTTAGTTTATTTCATTTGTTACTGAAAATAGCTCTACAAATGACGTGAAATATTTCCTTGGTATATCTGGAAAATCGTTTATATAACACATAGGCTTATACTTTCGAAACTCTAGAGCAGAAACCATCCCCAGATTATAGCCCAGTAACTGATAAATTTCAAGGGCATTGGAGAAGTTTCTGAATTATTGATATGTTTGGATATCACACACACACGGTAGACTTTCTGAAGATGGCGGAAAGCGTTTCCGTATAAGCAATGATGTTGGATCGGAAATCTTTACGGATTTCAATGAAATAAATGTTATTCATCATAACTTTAAAATCCTTTACGTACAGAGAAAAATTTTGCTCTTCGTACGTAAATAATAATTCTTTTACTTAAAAGGGGGAATTCAAGAATTCCTAAGCATTTAGAAAATTTGAAGAATTATTTAGAAAAATTCATCTCTCATTATCAACCATCAAATTTGTTGAGATCATTAAAAAAAGGGTAATCTGAAGAATATATAATTTGTGCTAACTTTCTGATTTATTTCAAGTGAAATGTAACTCTTAATCATAATGAAGTGAAATGTTGACGAAATTTAGTACTCAAAAAATTGTCGTAAATAAATTTGTAAACTTCTAAATAGGAAATTTCTTGACAAACCTATGAACTGTAAATTTATCAATTTTTTAAATGGTGTAAAAATCACCGAATGCAATGAAGTTGAAAATGATTAGATTCTTTTAAAAATTATAAAATCAGTATAACTTCATTCAGAGAAAATTATTCATATGACGAATATTTTAATGTAAAATACTATTGATTTTACATTAAAATATTCGTGAATAACTTCAGAATTATACTGTTGAAATTATGCAACTCTGATTTATCTTTCCAGAGGAAAATCAAAATCCGTCTGAAATCAGAAAGCGTTCAAATTGGGTTTATTAATCAAATGCATGAATTACTTTTGGATTATGTCACAAAATTTTACTCAAAATAATTGACAAAAATATCCTATAATAATACTAAATATCGAATAATATATACAAAGTTGATGTATGACTCAAATAAGTACATGTGAGTTGCATTTGGTGATACTTTTACAATAAATTGCTTCGCTTTTTATTTCAAAAATATTATAACAATGACAAAAGTAACTGAATTTTTTTTTATATCGTTCGAAATTCATTGATGTAGGTAAAAAATTTCCAATCCAACACTAGGCAGCTGAGGAGGGTATAAAAGGTATCTGAGGTATAAGCGCGCAAAAAGGCTAAAAAATAATTTTTAAAAGAGGATGGCCAAGTGCATGATATGCTTTCTAAGGTTGTAATTAAAAGCTTGTGATGTCATGGTTGAGTCACAGAGATATCAATAGTATTGAAAGCACCATTTCCTAACACTTATCTTCAATGAAAAATATTCAGTTTTGTTTCATTGTGTGTTGTCAGTTGGTTGAAAGAGGCAGATTACTTTCCTCCCCCCCACACAAATCACGATGAACGCTTAAAAATACATCTATTGTATATTTTGAATCATGTATTTAATATATTTTATTTTAAAAAAAAAAAAAAAAAAAAAAAAAAAAAGAACGTTAAAAACTTTTAGCAGCGGATGTTGATTTGCACATGTTTAAAAAAACATTTTTTTTTGTTTTATTTCGGGAAAAATTATTGCGAACGGAATAGCGATAGATCTAATGAATTGATTTTTTTTTGCTCTAAACTAGTGTAGTTCGCTTACAGCTGTTTTCTGTCTGTATGATTCGAATATTTTTTTTTTTTGTAACGTTACTATTATTTCTTACCTTTAGAATTTTAACTAGAATTCAATATTTATATTTTTGATATTATTTAAAAGAAGTTATTTTTAATTTTGTTAGAATATTCTGAACTTATTCGGAATACTTGTTCTATTAATCAAATTTAAGTCTTATTGCTTTGGAAAGTGTTTTATTTTAGTTTTAGCCTTCACACATGTAACTAACATTTAAAAAAATATTTTCAACAAATCGATTTGAATTTGATTTATTTTTGAAGAAAGAGAAATGCTATTATTTTGTCACGTATAGTGGCTCCCAAAATTGAATATATTCCTTTCACTCTCTTTCTGAAAGGCGTGAAACAACATTATTATATACTCATTTAAAGTTTCAATTTATAGGAACGATAAAAGGTGTTAGATTACGAAACAAATTGAAAAATCGATTGCCTTTTAATTCACAAATTTTTTACGTTTAAGCTCAACATTCACAGGGTTACAAAACTCAGTATACATAACTAAACCGGTTGCGATTCCACTATCACTATTTTTTTTTTTGTAATGAATTAATAATGTAGTTTTCTTTTCTAAGATACTAACATTTAATTTCCAGAAGAAAAAAAATTCTAATTGTTAAAAGGAGACCCATAACTACAACTAAAATTGAAATTCGGAAAATTGACTGAGGTAGCCAAATTTCTACGTAAAACTCTAAAAGGGAGAAAATTCAGTTCGACGATCAAAAGAAACCTTCGAAAGAAGAGGAGAAGATCAGAGAAGAAGAAAAATTCAAAGATGAGCGCAATAAAAATTGCTCATCTACTTCTCCAGCAAAAAGAAGATGTGTTTTTGCAGAAATAATTCGAAGATTTCTCCGAGATGAGGATTATAATGGTCGCTTAGTAAGTGAGAAAACTTTCCATTTTCTAAGCAAATAGAGGGAAAAAAAAGGATTAAATTTGCTAAAGATCATTTTCAAAGCCTCAACATTTCCGGAACAATGTTACATTCTACGATGATAGCTAATTTAACGTTTTGGAAGTAATAGTCGACGGAACGTTTAGTGGAAACTCAATTCTGAACTATTTCCCCCAAACACAATCTTCATCAGTTTTTATTGACAGAGTCAATGACAAAATGAAATATTTGATATAATGAATAATAATTCAAAACTAAGTGCGTGGAAATAAAGGATGTATTTTATGTTTCAAGAATATAATGAACCCGAAACATGCAGCTAAATTTGTTAAGTTATGGTTGTTGTACAATTATAAAATACTACAGCGTACACCACCTTAATTTGTCGATCATATTGTGATAAAATATTTGCAGTATCAGTTGGAAAAACCGGTTCAAAAGAACAGAGTTAGGAGCAAAGAACATTTTCAAACAGTATTACAATAAAAATGAGCTAAAACATCCAGTGAAATTACGCAAAATCTTTCAAATCAAAACACTCGGTTTGAAAGATGTTCCAAATGCAAAAGGATGTGTAATGGAAAATCAATTTGTGTTTTGTGTAAACATCTTTAAATAATTATCTCATGTATTTATTCAATTTTATGGTTTAGAAATCTAATACTTCAACGTAAAAATTAAGGTAATAAAAATATTATGGACTCTTTATTCTAAATTTTTAGTCTAATGCAGTTTGTAATGTACATTTTATTGTTCTGATAAATATTTAACTTAAATAGGTTTTTAATAATATTGTTTTGGGACTTTCAGAAGGAGAGAGTGAAAGATGAATACTCAATTTAGGATCTACTGTAAATTCAGTTTGAGATTAGATGGTTAATTTATGTATCATATCTTAACATTTATTCAGATGACATGTTTTGTAATTAAATTTCTCCCATGATATGTGTACAGATTACAACCATTTGTGACAAATTATAACATAACCTTTCTGTTACATAATCAGAAAAGGAGAAAAAAACCCAATTAAAATATAAAAAAATGTAAAGAATAAAAACCCACATGATTCCTAAGTATGGTTTTTATGTTAAAATGTCATCTTAAGTTCGTTTCATATTAAAAATAAAATTTGTTTTAGGTTTCTTTCGTTTTGTAGAGATCTAAAAATATGTTTACCTAGAAAAAGAGTAAATTGTTTGTGATACATCTTTTAACTCAAGTGGAGTATGCAAATTCCCTTAAATTAACATTTTTACAACCAACTGTTTGTTCTTATAAAATTAATAATAAACTTATTATTTGTCCGTGTTAGTTATATGCCTATCAAATAAAAGAAAATGTGCTAATATAAATATAATTCATATATTGCTTGTGCGCAAAACATTTCTTATAGATATAATTTAACTTTGAATACAAGCATCGGTTTTCAATGCAATCGATATATATATATACACAATTTGTCAACATCATTTTGTACTTATTAGTTTAATAATGATACTTTACGTTATATTAGTAGTAGTATTTATATTTGTAGTGAAGATAAATTTTTAAATGTTGTTTTTTAAAAGGAATGTAAAAAATAATGATATTTTGAGTACTAAAAATAAAAAATAAGGGAAGGAAATCTAGATTTTTCCTTATTTTTGTATCAGAAAAATTCAATCATTTTTACTCTGTAGAATTTAATAAATGTTTGGTATTTTTTCTAATATTTCATTCTTGAATGGAGCATGGATTTTTCTAAAAATAATAGGTGACTTTATCAATAAATAAAGTCGAACAATTTTGACAGAGGGGTTATATCTGATCGAGATTCTTTTACATTTGAATAGTTTATTTTCAGTCGAAGGTGCATTTATTATTTTAGTAATAGTTTAAAATTACCCCCCCCCCCCAATTAAATGGCAGGAGAATTAAAAAAAAAAAAACGTCCCCTTGCATACGATTTCTTTTCTTGATTAAATTAACATGAATCTTTAAGCATATAGATGGATATTTCGAACGAATATTTCACGTTTTTTTTTTTTTTGAAAACACGTAACATGTCTTTCACTCGATAATATTTCGCAATCACAAATAACCGGATTGAATCAACTTAAACAGATAAAAAAATAAATTTAATTAAAAACGACATTTTATGAGAAATTAATTATTTTAAATTCGTTATTAAATGATTTAGTCCCAACTTCGGCAATACTTAATACGAAATGGTCACTACCATTGAGTAATTCTACTTCAAATAAAGACTCAGAAACTTCATGTAAAGCATTAAAAAGCACGAAATTCATTCGATTGCCCGATTTTAAACTAAAATAATCATTATCATTGATAATTTAAAAATTGAAATTGATTTATTTATTTTAAATTTTTTTTATCGTAATTATCGCGGGCGCCTAGAGAAAGCTAATCATTATTTGAGATGTTTGAAGATAATTCAGAGATATTAAATGATATATTTTAATGACGCTACCTCTTTCAACCACTGCAACTGCACAACGTAGACACATATAATTTAATAGTCAAACTCTACTATGCAACAACAGCAACGCACATCGAAAAGAGCATTCTACAAAAACCAGAGATGGATCAGAATTTCCACATAGAGACGTTGAATAACATTTAGAGCATGAGCAAACTGATCACGAAAATTCACGATGTGATAAATGTTTACGAAAAAACTCAGCTCGCGCTGATAAATTAAACACACTTACGTAAATTACACATATGGAATGAAATACATTCTTCCCATCTCCATTTCCTCTGATGCGATCTGTCCAAGTCCTTTGTTTCAATATACCTTCATTCTTTAAAAACCATCAGAACAATAATTCGCATTCACAATTTTTATGTGTTTTTGTTTGATCAATTTGAATTTTGCGGGTGTCACTTATATTCTTAAATATTTCTTTTTCTTGGTGTTCACTTTTATTCATTGATACTAAGCTTCTCAGTATCCAGTACTTATTGAATAATTTTTTTTGTATATTTTTAATATTCCTTTTGCTCTATATATTTAAATTTCGTTTACGAATTGATATATTATATTTGTATGTGCTTGATAAGAAGTTTAGATAAAAACTATCAAAGGAGAGGAAAACCTTTCATCTCGATGCCGACCGGTTGGTTATAACTAAAATTACCGTTATCTTTAGTTCAATGCTGTAATATTTAAATGGATGTAAGAAGAGAAACAGAATATACATATTTCTATTGTTGATATAAATTATTCTGAAACTATTTTTGCGTACCTTCTCATATCAATCTGTTGTTATTCATAATCGAGTATTTTCAACATTTTATCCATCGAAATTTGTGCGTCTCAAAATTGTGAGACCTTTTCACTTTGTATTCATGAATTTTCTCTCCTGATGAATCTTTTTAAGCTAATCAAGAGTTCTTAACATATTATACCCACACTATTTGATGGGAAAACAAACATTTAAATTGCATTGAAGCAACACAAGTTCCACGTATCACAGAAAATCTCTTTTTGATCACACATCTAGAATTCATCGGGTTTTTATGCTTCTACTTCTGTGAAAACATATTCACGACTTCAGTTCTTCGCAACTTGAAACATACCTTACGATTCTGTGAGAAAACATACCATAATTTATTGTTGAAATACCATCGAATTTCTATTTTCATGGAAGTTTATTCATTATTCTTCTAAGAAATCATAATTCGCCTAGTCCACCATTAATCATTACTCTTTATCGTAGCTTCATGGAACGATTCTGACAATCGAGTTCCATTAATCATATCTGCTTCATTGCGCCCAAAACATGTTGCACCACATCTAAAGTGAAGACAGATAAGCTGATATATATATTTTTTTATCAAACAAATGTATCCATCTCCGGTTAGAAACATTTCCCCAAACAAACGTAGATTATTTTTTTTAAAAAACAAGGGAACATAAACCAACGTTTTCTCAATAGTTCCCCCGTCGAAAACAAAAATAACTCCGTTTCTTTCATCCTTTCCAACAAAACGAAATTTAAGAATTAATTAAAGTTTTTATTTCGTTAGTAGAGGTCTCTGGCACCGTGCATGTAAGTGTCACTCGAAGGGGGTTGCGCCAATTCTTCACGGGTGTCCACCACTGTCGTCGTTGCACCGTAGGAGGGTTGTTTGACGTCGCTGAATGAGGTAGTGACGTCCCCGTTCTCAGTGTTGCTGAAGACATTCTCCAAGGGATTCCAGGAGGGTCCTTCGTCCGGATTGTCTTCGTCAGGGGGTTCGGCCCAAGGTTGTTTTTCGCCAGAAGCGAATATGGCGTAGAAGATCACTCCAGTGAAATGGATGATGCTCGCGATGAGGAAGACTCGTTGCCATTCGTCTGGAGTCTGAAAGAAATATAAAATGTGAATTAGAATTTTACTTAGATTGTTCAAATCAAAGGAATTACGAAAGTCGCTTTATAACAAAGGTATTTAACATTGTTGTATCATTCTTTGATGAGACCCAAAGCATATATCATGAAAATTAAATCATTATAAAATTACACCCCTTTAATCTTTAATCAGTCTCTAAGAGGGGGATTAAACATACATATTTTTGATGACATATGGCCTTGCTTAGGTAAAGTTGGTGTTATCATTGAGTGCTTCTCTCTGTTAATCGAGTCCAAAACAAATTTGATACTGATTCATTAATCAGTTTTGATTTGACAGCCATTAACACCAGAATCAAAATTTGATAGATTTTGCGTCGAGTTTTAATGAGACCTTTTTTCTTCAGTATGCACGGAAAACAAGCAACAATCTTATCAATAACTTGCATCCAGTGAATCTGCTCCAAAGAAGGCGAAGATAGTCTCATTAGCCTGAAAATTATGGCGATGATGCGAAAGGGATATACTCATGAGCTTCGCAGAAGATGGAAAACCGATCAATGGACATTACTATGGAGAAATAGTTACAGCAATCCCACTTCTCATTTCTAATATGAGAATTTTTTGAACTGTCCTCATAGACTTCCAATTAATTACCCTTATTGATGATACACCTTCGGTTTTGTTTTTTGACAACGATCTCTTTCCTCATAAAATGATGGCTCCATCTTAAATGGATTTTGCTTGAAAACGAGGATACCTGTTGTAACTCGTTATAAGTGTTTAAAACAAAACTAAAACGAACATTTATACTGAAACGCAGTTACTGTACATAGAAAATCTGGTACATCAATACATGCGTGTCACTTTTTTAGCCCATTGCATAATTATCCATTCGAGCATAGGAAATGGTGTTTATTAAAATTACAGTATTTCAATTTGCTTATGGTGGGGAAATAGAGATATAAGAAAAACAAGAGCAAAGAATGAATAACAGCAACAAACAATACAAATTACTGCTGAAATCTTTGTATTTTTTCCTGTTTCATGAAGAAAATAAATTATACAATATAATATTATCACTATTCTTGTAATAATAATCAATACTTGGAGATTAAAATAGTATAAATTTGGATACCATATGAAATATAATGTAGTAATATAGTTTAAAAAAAAACATTGCATAAATAGTTATTAAAATGATGCACAGCTAAAATTCATTATTTTAGAAATTATTGATGCTTTATTTCTAAAAACACATTATCAACGGGAAGACTGATGTTGTTTATCATATAAATTTTGAATTACGCTTTCACATTAACAACATGAACGCTTTTAATAATGGACCATGTAATTTTGAGCCAAAAGACTGGTAATACACCTCAACTGGTAACTTTATTTTTTAAGTTCTGCACTCTATCAAGTGATGACTTTGTAATGTTGGGCTATTAGCGATTTTCTCTTCAATAACCTCGGAGACTTTTTGTCAGTTTGAATTGTATACATTTACAACTCCGAATGAGACATGATTTGGTAAATTAGATGCATAAGAACTGTAGCGAAATGAATTAGAGACAGTGATATATAAGCAAAATAGAAATGAAAGGAAGGAGAAGAGGGATATAAGAAAATGACTAATGGATATATATTTGTAAATTGATTGAATAATCGTAATTAATCTTTTCGATTGAAGTGACTCTTATTTAGAGTAATAATAGTCGAATTGGGCTATAATCGAAAAATGTGTGAACCGGAACGAGGGATTTGGTAAGGTAAAACTTTATTATTAGATTACAAGCAAGGATTAACTTAATTAAGAGGAATTCTAGAGAGAGAGAGAGAGAGAGAGAGATCTTGTATATTCCATGTTAAGGCTAATAAACTGTGTTGTATTCCTCTTGCGTATCTTTAAATGGTCTAATAAAATAGTCAATAAGTTCAATTGATTATTTAATTAGACCTCAAGATGGCTGTAGAATTAAATAATGTAGGTAATATGTCAGAATTTTGAAACTGAGTTATGTTTCACTTGTTGAAATCCCCATTGCTCCTAAAGGCGGATCTTCAGCAGAATGAGGACTCGAATCCACAACCCCACTTGAACTTTGCCAGCTGCGAAGTTAGTTCGCAATCATGGCCCCATCTGTTAACGTGGCAGCTCATTCGTCTTAAGTATCATTAAATTGTGACGTAATGGGATGTATATCTCATTTATTTATATATTTATTATTGTAATGTATTACATTTGCTTTTACAAGATGAGAAAACATAACATTGAACCAGCATCATTGAAAATTAATGTAATTACTATTGTTTATGCCATTCAAGCTCGCTGGCCATCCTGAAAAATTTTACATGGGTCTTTGCCTAAGGTCTCCGTGACAGGGGAAAATATCATTCGGAAACAAAGGGGAGTTCGAGACACTCTTTACCGGGGTTGTGTTGATTTCGCCTTGAGTGTAATGTTATGGAATGTTTTCTTACCTACTCTCCAACCAAGATTATTGTATATATTTTAATGCAATAAAATGCCTGTAAATGAGTAAAAATTTGGTAGGAGTTTGATTATATTTTTCTCCGAGTTATAAGCAAGCGCTTTCAAATATAGATTTTAATGATCTGAAAACTCATAGATTAACATTAAGATAAATTTAAAAGAACTTTTAAAAAGGAAGAAAATATGTATTTAGATAAAAAATACCTTCAGATTTTTATTCTTTCAGGTGCGTTTCATTCTATTTAAATAACTATAATAAACAGGCATTTAGGCATTTTGGTTTGCTATCATGATGGACACGTACATTATTTTCACATCAGTTAGAAAAATTTCTCATTATTTTCAAATCAGTTAGTTTTGTTATTCACAAAACAAAAAATTATTTGAAAGATAGACCCATAATTCTTAGATACCAGCTGAAAATCATAGACACTTACTAACATTTTTTTAAAGAAAAATCATTATCATCAACATTGTAAGCATTAAGAATTTTAATAGACTTTTGATGACTTTTACGATATAATAATCTTTTATAAGAATTGTTTAATAGGTTTTTCTAGAAAGTATTATTTTTTTTAAGAAATAAATATGAGACGTTTGTGTAGCTGAGATTTAGAATATAATCAATTTCATTAAATGAGTTGGGATTTTATTTTAACCAAAGTTTGAAAGGAATAATGATGCTTGAAGTTCGCAGTAAATCATAATAATTATTTATAACAGTGATCAAAGAAAGGAGAAATAGATCCTGGTTTTAAAGTAATTACTTAAATCGTTTTTGGGGATATTGCAAAACTAAATTTTCTTTTTGTTTTATTGATTTTCTTGTTCTGTATTTTTCAACCTTATATGGAGTGAAATAGTTTACAATGAGCTTTGTCTTCAGTTTCTGTTTGTTATTAATTTTTCTCTGGTTGAGCAGTTAGCTATAATTGAGTGGATACCATGTTGCTATTTATAACAATATATTGCTAAATTAATGTGAGTACTGTTTAATGCCTTTAAATTATGAAACGTCTTTGGATAATTAATTAAATATAATGTTGCTAAATTTTCAAATTTACAAATCGTTATTCACAATGGGAGGGTATTTGCTCCATCTTATCTAGCAAAACGTCGCATTCAACTCAGTTTCGAACGAATCGCGTCTTTTTCATTCCTGCTTTTTCTATCGTGTGTCTGCGCCTCGTCCATCTACTTGTAATGTTTTTCTCATCTCACCTTCGCTTTGCCGGAGAGAAGGATAAATTCTCTTGGTCTTTCGACTCTATTCGTCTGGAACACTTAAGTTCTCCAGCTGGCGTCTTCTAGATGGAGGAAAGGGGTCATCACTGTAGTAACTTTCTTGGTCATCCTCTCCGGATGGGGAAGAGAATCGACATTTTCATCGTAGGTTTTGTAATTTGGATCATATTTACAACTAAATAATAAGTACTTGTTTCATTTAACAATAGCAAAACTGATAAGGCGCTAATTGCAATTAGAATAGTTAATTATCATTCTTAACAATGATCGGGAATACGTCTGTTTTTGTAACATTTATCAGAGATGCTCCTCCTATCTCGAAGTTTTGTTTTAGTTGAATCCGGTTTTCAAAACAATTGACGCAATATCTTAAATTGACTAGCTATAGCTCAAATAATAATTTTAGCTCTTGGTCTTAGGACGCTCCAATTGGGAACGGAAATAACACCTGCATTGATGAGAGATCTGGTTGTTGATCTCTGAGTTCCAACTTTTGTAATGTCATGTCTTAAACTCAAAGTTTACGTGCCGCAAAAATATTTTCTGTTCTTTCTGAAAAGGTCCAGCTGCGTTTTGGCCCGCCCTTTTGTCGTAATGTGAGAAGCCTCACAAACGAAACTGATTATATATTCGTAGTCGCCGCAAGTCACCTGATCGGAAAAATAAGTGTAACTTGTATGATACAATTCTGTTTGTGTAGACTTTTACGTTTGATTCTTTGTAATGCCTACAATCATTGCTTTGTAACCCAACAGAAAGTATTGATACAGCTTAAGTGTACATAGTAATGTGATTCTATTTTATAGGTTTTCTCAACGGATACTGTATTTTCTCTTTTTAAAAACTAAAGGTGTGTATTGAAAACTGTTATATGTTGCTATGTACGCATGTACAAATAATTTTAAGAACTGTTTGAGTTAACATAAATTGAATCAGAAGTAAAAAAAAAAAATATTTGTATGCTTTTAGTCAATAATATATCGTTTTATATATTTAGGATTGCTTCAAGTATCATAGGTTAAGAAAGTTTTGGAAGATCTGATTTTTTTCCCTTTATAGAGATTTGATTCTCCTTCTTTGAATCATAGAAACACCAATCATTTCATATCGGTGCAATAACTTTTACATTTTTAAATATGAAAAGGAAATGAAGGCAAATATTTAATTGTATTTTGAAGTAAATTGATATTTGATACCAATTAAAAAATTAAATTACACATGTATTTAAGATTATGTAAAAGGAAATGTAATTTATATGAAATATTTATGGATTTTCACGTAGTCTTAGAAAACGCCATCTTTTTCGATTGTAAATCATGTCCAAATAAATTACCACGCATTAGATGCGTACTTTTTTGAGTCATTTTACTGGTACATGATCTAAATGAAAAATGGTCAAAAAAAAAGTAATTTTATCAGCTGCAGATCGCATTGATAAAAATGACGCTGCAAAGTATTCTGTAGTTCTGTTTCTAAATAAATTTCAGGAAAATTACACGGAAAACATTACTGTTCCATATTTATTTATAGGCAAAAATATACTATACACGAAATAATTTAAATTCAAAAAAGACTAAAAATGGCTAATGCTTGGATATCTATAACTTATTCTTTCATAATTTCAATCTTATTCTGTGTTGTTATTAGTAATTAAATAATTGTACTTGATATTACGGCGAAGAAAGTTTTACTTTTAGTGTCAGAAAACATTCTAAAAATTAAAAAAATTCTCAACCAACCATTCTATTCATATCATGTATAAAAGAATCACTAACGTGATAAATGTTTAATTTCACGAGATTTGTTTTAGCATCACAACTTAATTAAATTACATTTATTATAAATGATAAGTGAGAAAAAATCCTAATTAAATTAATGCATGTCAAATAATAGCATATGGTTCATATTTCTAACTTGATTTTATTATCAGTCCTTTTGAATTTTTTTTATTTACAAAGCTTTCATAAATTTTGTATAAGAAAGTTTGTTTACGAAAAATTTGCATTTACTTTCATTCAGAAATAAATATCAATAGAAAATTAGAATTTATTGTCCATGATTGTAAAGTTCACTCCTTTTTTAATTGATTCCCTATATTAAATACCATCTTATTCTGTTGTACTTTACACAGTGAACGCATCTTAATTTTCTAAATTTGTGCATACAAATATGGAGAAAAAATGAAGTGAATAGCATTTTCTGGAAGGATTTTCTTAGATAAAGTCGAAAAAGAGAAATTTTTGTTTTGAATTGTGAACTACTTTCGACTATAACCACTAAAATGGCTGTTATGCACATTTAACTTGAAATAAAACGACTTATTGGGATAATTTCAAGGAACATAAATCAAAGATGGGATCCTATTTTAGCCCCCTATCTTGGCAACGGAACGAAAATAGCTCGTGATTAGGCTAAATTCTCTATGGCAAGCATTAATGGTAACCTTTCTGAAGAGTGATTTGCGATATGATTTTTTTTCTGTCGCCAAGAATAGATATAAAATATGATTTTACCCAAATGATTTAAATGAAACATGCATAATCCAACCATTTTTTGTCCAATTCATTTGTTTATTATCTCAAGATGGTGTTTGTTTTTGATATCTTTCCAAACTAAAACTTAGTGTTTAGTTAAATAAAATAGAACTGTTTATTTTTTAATTTATTTTGAATGAGTCTATCATTTTAAAAATTCTGAAATTACATAAGTTATTCAAACAAATGTAAGATTTCAAATACTTACTCCTATATTAGTTAAATTTTCTTGCACAATAGGACATAAAATGCCAGCTAATGTACCAAATGCGTTTGACATTCCCATTAGGATACTGGCATATCTTGGAGCAATATCTAGATGATTTACATTGAAACCTGTAAAAGTTGAATTCAGAATTGAATAAACAATTTGGATAAAGAAATACCCGAAACCCATCCAAGAAGTTTATGAACAGTTTATCAGAGAGCAATAAACAAATTTTTATTTTTATAAACTTTAAATTTTTATTTAATACTTTCTCTATTAAATGAAACTTCAGAAATTTAAAAGTAAGATCACAGTATCATAGAAAATATTCCTCGTAATACCTTGTAAATACATTTTGTGAAAAAATATTTTATTATTTTTATTATGTATATTAAAATATATTATTATTGTAAACACAGTATATATAAGAATGAAAAGACTGTATTGTTAAACATACATTCTAACACATTAATACTTGTTAATAAATATATATATATAATCAAATTTTATTTCAATTTTTAAACATTCAATCTATTTCAAATTGAAATATAGTTTTAAATTTAGGGTCAATATTGAGAAAAAGAGTAGCTCACTCGCTGGAGAGCCTAAAATATTTACTAGGCAATTTATATTGCAAAAAAAATGTATAACTACTTATAAAAATATATAACTGGGTCTACTGAGAAAAAAAAAGAGTTGCTTTCCAAGTTTAAAACACTCGATTATCTTATCTTCTAGAAATCCTGAAATTCATCTTTCATAGAGATGACGTTAAAGGTTCAAACTTATAATGTATAACATTTATGAGTGGCTATGTTGTGAGAAATTTACTTTTCACCTCTTATTTCTTTAACAGGTCTCATAGAAATTTTCAAATAGAGATCAGATAGGGAAATAGAGACGGTAAATGGTTTATGGGAAAATTCCTTCTAAAAATCTTTTAATACCTCAAATGATACCATTTGAACTATGGCTTATTATACAGTCTTATTGATACCGATAATCTCTAAATATTTACGAGTACTTATGAAATAGGGTCAACAATACTTAAAATATTCCTTTTGGGGGACGATAGTCGAACTTCGTAAAGGTTTTTCGTGTGTACCAATCATATGATCATGCATTATATTCACAGACGTTTGATTGATTGTTTTTTTTACATCACCTTTATAAGTATCACAAGGGCTATTGATGAAGGTCATCGTAATTCTGAATCACGGTCAAACGACGACGACGACACCTAAACTAGCTCACTTTTCGCCTAATTTCAACACTATCCCGTCTTGAAGACTTAACATGCATTAGTACAGATTTATTAAAAAGGAGATATCTTAATAACCTTCGCAATTTTCATCATGGGGGGATACAATTAGTATAATTAGTGGCTAGAAGAGAACTAAATTATGATACCTATAGTATAATTAATTTTAAAAATAATTTTCTATTATTAAACCCACATTTTTATAGACTTATGTAGAAATGATATCAATAGCTTCTATTCCGAATTTCATTTGAATCCGATCATTAGTTCCAGAGATATTTGAAGAAAATTATTAGGTTCTGTATATTAGATAAATTCCGCGCAAAGTATTTGTTCTATTTTTTCTCTTTTAAAGTGCTCATTATGGCCCGTACTAAGCGAATCACTCGGAAGACTGAGGAAAGCTCTAATAATCTCACCACACCGTTGAGGGAAAATGTCCATCGTAAAAAATGAAGAAATAACTGATTTTGCTCCACAGAAAATAACCACTGAAATCCAAGAAAATGTTCCCGAAGAAACCGAAATGGAAACGGACACCCCCATTACTGTTGCTCAGGCTTGCAAACAACTTTTATCTCTCGCAGACAAAATCTCTTCTTTGAAAGGGTTTCCTTATTTACTTCAAACTTAATTATTAGCAGAAGCTAAAGCAGCAAATAAAGAAGAAATCGAATCTCTTAAAAATGTATCGAAAAGCACTCTCCATGTTCCATCGATAATTGCAAATTCTACAATAAAGGAGAAAAAAAAAAAAAAAAAAAAAAAAAAACAATACGCTCAGATGCAGCTAAAAAAAAACGACCAGAGAAACGAAGCAAACCTGGCGACAATGATGGATTAATTTCCCTCTCAAAAACGGTGATACAGCCGAAGTTAGACATCGCACCTTCCCTCAAACTACAAACAACTTTGCCTAGATAACCAATCAGATCAGTCGGCAACTGACCCCCGATCCAACCGATAATGCTGCAATTAACGCAGAATTACCCAAGAAATCAACAGATTTTCTCCTAATAATACATCATAACTAATTGACGATTACGTACCAATTCATCCTAAAACTTCCGACTACCAAGGGAAAATCACTCAATTTCATAATGAAAAAAAAAAAAAAAAAAAAATCTCGAATACCATATCATTCCACCTAGCTCAGACAAAACGATCAAAGTTATTTTGAAAGGTTTACAATTATCCACAGAAATTACAGACGTAGAAGACGACTTAAAAACAAAGGCTTCTCCATAAGGCCAGCTCACACAATTCAAGAAAAAACGCCCACTTCCTATCTTCATGGTAGGGCTTCGACGCTGTAAGAAATCAATTGAAATCTGTAACATGACAGAATGCTCCTCAGGACAATTGAAGTAGATTCATTCAAATTCCTTAAAAAAAAGTTCGTGATGTTATTGATGTAACATCTTCAATCACACCTCAAAAAATTGTGACATGCAAGCTAGATGTCTGAAGAGTGGCGAAGGCCATACAATAGGCTAATGGTCCATAATAGATAAATGGTCAACCCTTTCCCATTAATTGCAAAATAAATGGCTATATCGTATCATGGGATCTGTCGCCCAATAAAGTCCCAAACGTGATCCGGTGATCTCGCTGGCCAAAGCAACAATGTCTCAACTTTGTAGGATGATGGCAGTGGAAAATGACATTGGAAAATGCTCTTTGGAATAGTGATAAAAATGGCAGTACAGCTAATTTAATTACCAGTCTGAGGTATATAAATTTGCTAACAAGATGCTTGGGATAACGATAAGAGTACTCCTGCTATCACAAGCAGTTGCTGCCCCGACCATAATTCCTGGTGAAGATCCAGTGTGTCTATGCTGCAGATAACTTGGTTTTTAGCTCTCACCTGTCTCTTCTAACCCACATACGGCAATCATTAACCTAAGACATCCGAGAACATAACAAATCTCATTTCCGCCCTTCAATAAGCTCTTATCTGAAACTACTGAAGTCATAGATGGCAGCGATTTTGAGTTAGTGACTTGAACACTACATATCGTCTGGCTCCGAGTTGTCCCTCAAGACGCCGATTTGTTACAGTTGGTTATGTCACTCTGAGGCCAACAGCAGTTCGAATATCCGCTGCAGGCACAGTACGATATGTCACAATCATGCAACGAATGCGGCGGTCTTCCCTTAAGTAATAGCCCGTGTGACTCGGTTCACTGTCTTCTTGAGAAAATACCTTCCTGTAACCATTGCTGTCAACAGTCATGCGTAGGGAATGCATCCCAGTCAAGCTTTTATGCATAATCGCGAAATGAAAGTCCATCTTCTCTCCACCTTCTAATCACCTTTTCGTTCTAACCCGGCAGCAGACACTGCCTTTTGTCGTGTCATTAAATGCATTCTAGATTCAAATCTAGATCATAGTGTGTGACTAATTCTGACGATAAATAACGCTCATGAAGTTTACATCGCATATTTACAGCAAATCTGATTTGCATGTTCATAGTGGCTCTACCAGCGCCGCTCTAGCATAAAATTTGAATTGACGGTATCTTTAAGATGTGAAAACACGTATCCCAAATTTCGTTAGTCCAACGCGACTCCTTTTTGGTGTTGGGATTTTATCTTCCCCCAAATGAAGTCGAAAGTATATTTTTGAAATACGAATAACTTTATATCGTATAATACACTTTGGATGTACCAATATCACTTGACTCTGGTTCTTTGAAAATATCACACTCTATAGAAAGCAAATAAAATCGAACATTTAGTAGCTTTAAAATATTTACTGCTTACGAACCTTAAAAGACAGGTGATTCCATATTATGATTAGCCTTTTATTTCTAGATCTATTTTATGATTTTCAAATAAAAACTCAGTTAGTTAAGAGTAATCATTTAAAATGTTACAACAACATGTTTTCAACCTGCTTGCGTTTATAGAATGACATTGTCTTACATAAGAAAAATATAATAACATTTTTTCAATACCAGAAGCAGTCATGGCCTTCAAATAATTAGTTATATTTAATAATATTAAATTTTCTGTACTGTAATTTGTTTTAATTTATGTTCATTGTGCGATAGTGTTTTGGGTAACCATGTATTATTTTCGAATAATAAAAGGAATCTTTGTTCTAAGCGAGCAATGCTTTCATTGTATTTCTTCTCTTGTTATTATCTTATTTGATATATCTAAGATATATCTAATAGTTTCAATGGAATTTTGAGATTCATTTCTACCGCCTCTATAAATAATAATGATTTGAAATTTAAGGCGAAATATGAGGGAAATTAAATCGAGAGTTGTTTTTTTTATTTCTTCATAAAATGAATTATGAAAGAAATAACTCTCAGAATAGGAATTTTTTTTTATGAATTTAAATGAATGCTTTTGGCAATTCGGAAACGTTGAGAAGCCAATAGTTTGGAGCTGTTCTTTCTTGGTATGAATAATGTGAAGAGTGACAGCAAAAAAAAAAAAAAAAGTGTCGTGTTGAATTAAATGAATGCTGTTATTGAATATTTATAAATGAAACTGAATCTAAAAACACTCTAACTGCCATTTCTTTGATTAACATTTTTTTCATTGAAACATTCTTGCGTTTACATTTATGAAATGGGCCGCGGTAGCCTAGTGGTCAAGGTCGTGGACTAGCGGCCGGCGGTTTTCGTTCAGTCGCGGGTTCGATCCTTGGCAGTCAAAGACCCGCCGTGTAGCCGGGGCTGATGCACGTTAAATCTGTTCGGGGCCCAAAGTTCTCCCATTGGCGTGGTGTGAATGTTAGGAGAGGGGGGTGCCAGCTAAGGTGTCGTCCTCATCACTTGGCCGTGGTTCAAAATTACGAGGTCCGTCGCCAATAGCCCTCGCGTTGCTTCTAGTGCAACGTTAATAAAAACTAAACTAAACTTACATTTATGAAAATTGGAAGCTTCTGATCTTAAGAGAAAAACTGAAAAGTAAATACATTTGACACATTTGCGATGATACGTCAGATTATATTACAATACATATTATTCAATGAAAAATTGAAACAATCATAAGAAACATCCGACACGTAAATTCCATTACTTTTAAACAAAATATTTAGCTCTTGAAGTACCATGGTGAAAAATAACCACATGTAAATTGTTATTTTATTATATTATTAAAAAAACCCGAATTACTGGTAACACTAATTCTTCCTGTAATAATTTGTAGCATCCAGTAGGGATACCGTTATCATAAAAAAGTTCGCTTTTGTTGTATATGTACTTCATCAGCTGCATAACAAAGGAAACTAATCTGGGGTGATACGAGTATTTCATCCATGATACCTATAATGTTAGCTTGTTAAAATTACTCTGTGAAGATTTAATTTTCAGTACTGTAGTTATTTATCTTTTTAGTAAAACAAAAATGTTGAGAGATAGGGAAATAATTAAGTTGGAAGCGTTTTTATTCATTTTATTTCATTGCAGGGAAGATAATATTATAATATGATATCACAAAAGGATCCCCCCTCCTCACAAAAAAGATAAAATGGTAAAAATTATGCTAGAAACGGAAGATTTTAGCGGTTATGAGGACAATGTAAGATAATGTAGAAGACGATAATGGGGAGATTGATAATGCAGACCTAATTAATGATGACATGCGAGAAAGTGCCGAAATTTTTAGGGACGAAGAAATGCTTATCATCCGCAATATTATTTACAATAACCGTAAAAAAATAAATTTAATAATTTTTCTGAAGTGTGTAATTCTTATATCTAATACCATTTACATGTCTTAATTAAATTAATGAAATAAAATTCATTTACTGGAGGGAAATTACATCCATGATACCACGAACATGATTTTTTTTAGATACTTTTTAAGGAATTTTTTATGAAATAGTTTACAAATGTACTGGATGAAATTCAACTAAACAAAATCCTAATTGCTATCTCTGCACAAGCTGCCCACATTGGTTATTTTTAGCTCTAAATACCGTTATCGTACGTGTAGAATCACCCGAATAACTGACGCCCACAATGAGAGAGAGATTCCATTTCATGCTGACATTGCATTATTAACCTTTAACTGCTCTGGGCTCCATTTTCATACCGTCAGGGAATTTAAGTGATTCATTAAGAGATTATGCTTGTTAACGTATAGAGCACACAAATCACGCACGTATATTTTCTCTACACTATAATCAACATTTACTCTGCTCTTCGTCAGCACTCTGCAGCCATAACTCTTCCTTGCATGTTCACCATTCTCTGAAGCAATTAAAGTAATTGCGTTTTACGGTATTTATAATTTTACGAGTAAGATATATTTATTCCAATGTAAAAATAAGTCTTAGATGAAGTGAAGTACTTCCAGTAAACACATCTTAGCTAATTAATCGTGACTATGTACTTGCAAAGAATTAAGTCTCAACTAGCGGAAGACAATGATTTCACTTGCACAACAATAATAAACAATGACCAACTTTAACTCTCGTAAAGCAAAATGAACAATGAATAGAATTTACTTAAAAGTCATAGTAAACTTTGTACAACATATAAATTGATTTAAACCACTATTGCTCATTTTTTTAAAATTATTTATTCGTGATTTTTAATCAACGCCGCACTGAGAAGCAACACGAGTACTATTTGTGTCTGAACTCGAAATTTCGAACCTTGGTTAAGTGATTAGCACGATACTTGACCTGGAATCTCCCTCTCCGAACCACACCACGCCAACGGTAGGACTTGGGACCTCGACCAGAATTGTAAAAACAAAAGTTGTAAAAACCAAACCACATCAATATCAAACAAAAACATTCTATTTCAATCATAATTTTTTGAAATCGTGGGCGTTACTTTTAATTATTCAGAAAGCATGTTAATTCTATGCATCTTAATACCTCCATCTCCTCAAATGTGATTCAGCTGCATTTCAATGTTTTCAGGGGATTTATATTTAAGTAATTACGGGATTTACAGCCCTGAGGTGCCCAAGAAATCTTTCCTTATTCTCATGAGGTGTTCAGTCATTAGTAAATGAGGGTGACGTACTCCCGGAATGTCCAACCGATTTTTCTCTTTCTCTATTATTTTCTTTATCCTCCTTTTTGAATTTGAGTTTTATCGAGATCACATTTTCCCATTTTATTATAAATTAACGAATGTTTCACGCAGTTTAATGGTACATCAATTAAATCAGCCAACCAAATTAAGGAAAATTCTCTTATGTCCCATCTTAAAGCTATCCCTATATCAAATATTAAATTATTAATAAAGTTTATTAAAAATAGACATATTCAGAATTAAAAATATAAAATGGATTTCTATAATCATAGCATACTTAAGTTTCCACATAAATTCTTGACTAAAACTCTCCAAGACGAATGGAAATTGTAACAACCACATCTACTGAAAGCATAATTTTTCCTGAACACAAGACAGCACCTTTATAATCTTAGGGGCATTCTTTCACGCATCCACTTTTTTTTTACTCTTTTAATATTTAACTTTAATTACTCAATTATGCGGTTACAACCCCCTCGGGAACTGTTCCAAAATCCTGAAACCAAATCTCGAATAAAATAAAGATAATATAGACAATTACGCATTTTATAGCTGTTATATAATAATGTTTTTAATAAAGCCTAATGGAATTGTTATATACGCTCACTTTATAAAGGAAATATATCCTTATTAATATCTGTGTGTGTGACATCTTTATCGTAAATTGCAATCTTCACTGCCCCTTAAGGCCTTTAGAACCTTTAGACATTGAGAGGTTCATTTGAACCTCTTCGACTCTTTATAATCAAATTTTGGAAGATATAATATACTCATCGTGAGTATTTTTTTCTTGTTTTTTTTGTAAACCCTGATACACAGTCATGGGAACCTCTTGTAATACTATGCTTATACGTGCCTATAAAAAAGTACTGAAGAGCTCTAAATTCTTGCGTGGCATATAAGCCCTCCAACTATATGTAATAGTATGATCCTTAATGATCATACTATTACATATAGTTATTATAGTAAAAGTATGATCCTACTGTATGAAAATAGTATGATCCTTAGTAAATAAAATAGGGATCTCATTCCATTTAAAAGTTTAAAATAAAACTTATGACACGAAATATGATAAAAGGGCACAATTTATACTAGATAAAGAAAGAAATTTTAAATATGGAATACATTACCGGATATTGCAAATCCGCTGAAGCCAACAGCTAAAATGAGACCCATGAGAACTGCGACATGATTTCTGGCAAAGGCGACGACTAACAGAAAAACGGCTTCCATTCCAAAACCTAACCGTCAAAGAAAACAGTTGGCTGTAGCAATGAATAAATAGAGTCAGGTAACAAGACACAGAATGGCCTCAAAAAACGTTGAGAGAAGAAAAAGTTTATTTGTATTGCTCATGTGAATGATCCATGTATATATATATATATATATATATATGTAGGATTTTTACATTTTGAGACGCCTTCCAACACTAGATGGCGCCATTTGTTCTTTTGTTTAAAAGCGCAAGCACGGCAAGCGCAAGCTAGATGGAAGAGTGCTCCTGTATTCAATCTAAATCAAACGCAAAATTTAAAAAAAAGCTGTCTATTGAGAAATTCTTGGAATTACATACCACCGTAATTCCAAATTTGTAAGTAATTACGAAAAAATATATCATTTGGAGAATTCAGTTCAGAAGATGTGAAGATACTGAGTTTTTATTGCATATCCTGTATTCAATTTAAATCAAACGCAAACTTTAAGAAAAAGCTGTCTATTGATACATACCACCGCAATTGAAAAGTTTCCGGACACCCGTTGTAGTTAGGTATTCTCTTCTCCGCAGATAATCTGCTAGAAATCCTCCTATGGGAACCACAATTGTCATCAATAGATGCGGCAGAGCACCCAAAAAACCAGACTAAGAAAAAGAATAAATGTAATTGATATATTGTAAAAGAGATTTTTTTAACTACAAAATACGCACATTTAAAGAATAAGAATATACACATACATATATACTTAAAATTTTTAAGGGTTGCTTTAACATAACATCAAAGAACAGAACTAAAATTCTCTCTTTAATCTTCATCACGCATAAATTTTCCTAGATTTATTATAACAATCTGATTTCAGTAGCGAAAGTACAAAGAGCGCCATATTTTATTACACTTCCGGTGGTTCTCCGACCCCTAGGAGGGGGAGAGAGTTGATGACCTTAATACGGCAGCGTTGTTTCGAACCCTGGTCCAGTGGGTCCGAGGGAAAATTGACCGGTCGCTGTTTTTCATGCTCTTACAAACTAGGCTGAAAAGACATCTCTTATGGTTGGTTAAGTAAGGTATTTTATTTTCTAGCGTTGTTGTAGAAGAGAGTTGTGCCGAAGTTAAAAGGCCTTACTTAACCAGTCAGATGAGATGTCTTTTCAGCCTGGTTGGTTGGACCGTCAACTTCGGACTCACCACCACTTCGGCCGCGAGTGGTTTTCTGACCCCGAAGAGGGGGAGAGAGTTGATGACCTTAATGCGGCAGCGTTGTTTCGAACTCTGGTCCAGTGGGTCCGAAGGAAAGTTGACCAGTCGCTGTTTTTCATGCTCTTACCAACCAGGCTGAAAAGACATATCTTCTGGCTGGTTAAGTAAAGCGTTTTAACTTCTAACGTTGTTGTAGGAGAGAGTCGCCGCAACACAATTAACTTTTAGCTTTTGTTTAAATAATTTCATTTTTTTTTCATTTCCTCTTGTTTGAGAATTCAGATAGCATTGCTAAGCAAATTTGACACCAGTTCATAGTCATCCCAGCCATTTGCTGCCAAATCAAAATTTGATTGCTGCCTCGTCGAGTTGTCTTCGTCATCGAATTTTCACCGTCTTTGCGGCTTGGATACTTCATAAAAACCGAAAACCTTGCAACAATCCAAAACAATTTGATGCTTTTCAGGAATCTGCTTCAAAGAAAACGAAGATAATCACATCTTCGTCTTCTTTTTTTAAATGCGAAGAACGACATATTCATGGGCATTTTAGATAAAGGATTAGAGGATAATGTTACAGTGAGTTACTCAACTTAATTTCTAATATTCATTTTCACTTTCTAACATGGGTACTTTCTGAGTTGCCCTCGTAAAAATTGCTTTTGGCTTCTATACTTAATGCTAAACATATTTTTAATTTTTTACTGTTATAAAAACATATTTATTCAGTGTTTTAAGCATGAATTATACCGCATGTAATCATAATAATATTGAGCCAATTATATCAGTTATAGAGTAGGCTTCAAGTTTGGTTCAGACTCTGTAGGATTAATGTGAAGACATATTTAGTTGTAAGAATGCTACGTTTAGAAAATTATAAAT
This sequence comes from Nephila pilipes, assembly GCA_019974015.1. Taxonomy (NCBI): domain Eukaryota; kingdom Metazoa; phylum Arthropoda; class Arachnida; order Araneae; family Nephilidae; genus Nephila; species Nephila pilipes. The sequence continues at coordinate 39,272 of BMAW01029674.1, read as the reverse complement.
AAAATATGTAATTCAAAATTAGGTGAAAAAAATTTTAAATTAAGATTTTAGGTTTTAGGACTATTTACACCTAAGGAAAAAGGAACTCTTCAATGGGGAAAAAAAAAAAAAAAAAAACAGAAACATTAATACATATATTTCATCCTATAGGCATATTTATAAAAAACTGTTGACAACATCTTTAAAATTCGCATTTGAAGCAAGAAAATTCTTAATTTTTTTTGAGAAGAAATCAATAATTAGAGAGAATATCATTTTAAACTACGTCTATCAAGATAATGCGTACTATATTTAACTGTATATTGTGATTCAGAAACAGATTCTCTTATGATATTACCCTGTAATACAATAGATGCCTGGATAACGAATTATGTGGATATTTCAATAAATTTAAAGGACGCAAGTGCAATTATACGTAACTATTTCTTATGGCAATAATTACCATTTAGTTTACCCCACAGGCCTTCAGTGTTTCTGCAAAATAATTTGGAGAATTGCATATGTAATTGAAAAATTCCTTTTAAGCAAAAAGTAGAAAAAGAAATAAATTTAATTCTGATTTATTGATTGTTTATTGACATCACACAAAGAAGCTACATGAGGACTTTTGGCGACGGACTTCATAATTTCGAACCTCTGTCAAGTGACGAGAATGACACCTGAGCAGGCATCCCATTCTAAAACGTTCCTCATCACGACAACGCGAGGACTTGGAACTTTGACAAACTTACGTGTATCAGCTCTCCTACATGGCTGAATTTAAGTGGTATCCGAAATCGAGCTTTCGACTCGACGGAAAAAACGCTGACCACGAGCTCAGGACCCATTGGTTACCTCGGAAACGTGTTAATTTTTTGAATAAGGTATCTTAAATACTAAAAGATAATTAAAAGTTATAGTTTTCTATTGATCTGAATGCATTTTCTTTTAAATCAGTCTTATTTAAACTGTAAGAAATAAAAAAAAAAATTAGGGGGGAAAAACTCATCAGATGCATTTATTGCAAGAAGATATCTAAACATCCTACAATACTTCAAATGAATAAAGCTATGATTTCTGAAATAAGTTAATAACAAAAAAAAATTGCTTAGTTTTTCTTTAATGTTTTACTTGTGAGTGATTCATTGCAAGTTATTTAAATTGCCTAAAATTACATACATACATATAGATATGAAGCATTTGAATTATGTAAGGAACACACATTTTCACGGAAAACTCATAAATTTATTGAATATGTACGAAATCAATGGAAAATTCGCAGATAAGGAAATAATATTTACATAATGTTTTGAACGAGACATATGAGGAAGTATTACTAAAAACAATTTACATGTCTAAGCACCTTATTATTCTGTGATTGTGGCTCATATCACAGACTCTATAGATAAACTTCGAATACTATTTCTCAAATAAAGACGACATGATCAGAAGAATGATAATTATTATGAGAAATATCTATTTCCATTGCCCGATTCATATGTAGTTACTGCATAGAACACAAAATTGAAATTCAAAGCATCTATGGAGGAATGGCATTCTTCTATGAATAAAGCCATTTCGTTCGGATTATGAATGGTAATAGAATCGGGATGATTGGTATTGTATGACTGGTATACGAATGGAGGATATGAAATTTACTGTAACCCTTCAGATTTTTCTTAATACATCTAGGAATTCTTATATATCGAAAAATGAAGAGTTGTGAATCTGATGTTCTTTATGCGATGGATTATTTCTCTAAGTGAATGCATACACACACATATAGAAAAGTTTGTATAGATATAATATTAGAGTTTACTTTGTAATTAATTTTAATTGTTTCGTATTTATTTTTCAAATGCTGTGCTTTTACGTAAAAACTTCCCGTAACTTTTCATTGAAAGATTTAACTATTTTAACGTTTCGAAAAGATATTAAGGCCTCTCTATATATAAGAAATTGAGTCTGAAGCTTTGTGATCGGCATCTTTCAGGCAATACGTGTATTCGAGAGTGTTACTGTGTGAAGCTGTGGAATGGAATAACGAGGGAAACTTCATCATGAATTAATTCAACCTCAGAGCCTTTACTTTGAATGATTTTGATTGATTGATTGACGGAAACAACTCGACGCAAAATGACGTCGACGACTTGACGCGAGAGCAATAAAGTTTTGAATTAGCAGCTTATGAATGCCAAATCAAAACTGCCTTATGAAACAATTTCAAATTTGTTTCTGCTCCGTTCAACAGATGGCAGCACCCAATCTTAACAATAGTTTACCTTAAAGATGCGATGTTAGGAGAGGGGGTGCCAGCTCAGGTGTCGTTCTCGTCACTTGACCATGGTTAAAAATTACGAGGTCCGTCGCCAATAGCCCTCGTGTTGTGACATTGGGCTATTCGCGGTTTCTCTTCACTAACCATGGGGACTTTCAATTGAGATTGATTGCTTTCACTAAACAACCTTTGCCCAACCAAAAATGAAACGTGATGCATAATGTTAGTATGTAAAGCAGTTAGGAATGAAGTGAAGCGGTCGAATTAATAATTATATAAACTCCGTCGGAAGTAGTAGAGTATCTGAAGGAGGATCAGAGAGGCGTTGTAGATGAGATGAGATGAGATGAGGTGAAGCCTAAGTGCTATATAAGAGAAAGGAGGAATTAAAGACTATTATTGAAGGTTCGAGTAAGGATTACTCGAGAAAGATTTGGTCCAGTGTTTTCAGCAGTTGTTCAAGAATCTGAGTTGCAGTCGATGAAAGATTATTGGTAAGAGTCTGTTAGATTATTATTGGTGGGTTGAACTAAGATATTAGAAAGCTTAACCTGGAGAGCGTAGTTATTGGTGTCATAGCAAATATATACTAATAAATTGTGAAAGTTGTTTTGGTGTTTTTGTAATTATTTGTGTCATAGTATTTAATATTTGAATTTAATGATGGCACAAGAGGACGCCCGGGTCGGAAGGGCGTTACAGTGTTGCTTCTAGTGCGACGTTAATAAAAACTAAAACTAAACCTTAAAAATGCCAACTGTCTTCTAATACAAGTACTCTTTCAACCACCTTCATATACCGTTTGGTCAGATAATATTTACCTTATGAATGCATTAAATCCTAGTCTTGGCCGAGTAATGCGAGGAGAAAATGTTTAAAAGTCAATAGTTTTAATTGGTTTGTTTTTGTTAACGTCTTCCTCAGAAGCAATACGAGGGTTACTGGCGACGGAACTCGTAATTTTGAACCTCTATCAAGGGATAAGCATGATACCTGAGCTGGCACCTCTCTATCCAAACTTCCACACTACATCATTGGGTGGGTTCGAGAGTCCCCGACCATGACCATGAAGCTACCGTGGTCACTTTATCCAGAAAGAATGAGATCACCAACCAAAAGTGCGGTGCTAATAAATCAGACTCCGAGATTCGGAGTGATTTAAAAGTTTGATGTATATGGTTACTGATTCAGTTATCTTCTTCTTTTCATCTAACAGCGGTACAATATTATGACGTGAGTAGGCAATAGACCTTGTTGAAATTCGAGAGAATAGAGGGTGCTACATGCCACGCTATGTTTGTCATGTGCCATCGTAAAATAAATTTATTTAGTGATGCCTTCAAGTCTGTGCCATGAGTCAAGTTTCAGTTTGGTTTAATGAAGAATCGAAAGAGGAAAGCTGCTTGTCTGACAGATAAGTGAAATTTTCTTATTTGTGAATTAGTGTGAACTGCGAGTTCGAATTCACGCAGACCTTTAAGATGTCCTTGTGAGACTTTAATGAAAAAAAATAAATGTCTCCATTATATACTGCTTCTGATAAATATCCCCCCCCAAAAAAAATGTTAATTACCTGTATCTTACTGTATGTTTATAACTCTAATTATAACTTAATTCGAAGGATGAAGATTCATAGCGAATCAACTTAATTTAACTAGACTGAAGTGCCACTGAATTAGGGATAGCAAGTTAATAAAGAGTCTCCTTTAGCCTTGATAATGACTGCCGCATGATGAGGCATTGATTCAGCAAGTTTGCGGAAACGTTCCACAGGAATGGCTTGCCAAACATGCTAGAGCTGTCCATTTCTCAGTAAGGGTCACTGGTGTTGTGTGGTGTTCTTTCCTTTCAGCAAAACACCTTTTTACACCTTTCAGCAAAACATCCCAAAGATGCTCAATAGGATTTATTTTTGTGCTTCTAGGTGTCCAATTAATGACAAAGAAGTCAGAGGAATGTTCATCCAATCATGCAGTAGGCAAAGAGGACCTATAAGAAGTTGCGGTTGTCTTGTTGGAATACTCTGTTTCCATGTGGACGACAATGCTAAAAAAATGGATGGAGGTGATCGCCCAGGAAATCTACGCACATTAAGGTAGGTTGGTACAAGATCCCAAAAACTGCCAAGAGAAAATACCTTAGACTATGACTTAGCCGTCATGTCCTTGAACAGTTCCAACCAGGCATGAAGAATACAAGGCATCATGAGCCTGAAGTCATATTCTCAGTCTCTCATCGGCGTGAATTTGTCGGACTCATCACTCCATGCTACTCGTTTACAGGCCTTTAGAATCCATTCTCTGTGTTCTCTTGCTTAATCAAGACGGGCAGCCCGATGGCGCGAATTGAACAATGGTACTCCAGTGGGTCCGAAGTCCATATAGTGAAGCGAGTGTTGCCCGATCCGTTTATTAACTATATGACTGGCTTTCTGATTTATCAGGATGGTTATTTGAACTAATGTTTGGCATAGATGGCTACGTATACAATGCTGTCTCACACTATGCTTGTCAAGGCTAATTGTCCATTGCAGTTTATCAGATTTCCCCTCCCCTCCCACCATCCGCGTATTCAAGGTATACTTTTGACAGTCGACCTTGAAATTCCTATTTCTCTGATAATTTCGGAAAATGAATGGCCTATGCGTCGAGCGCTTACTGTTTGTCAACAATCGAAGGCATCTAAATAAGAAATTTTACCCTTACTGGTAGTTGAAATGACTAATTAACAACCGCATATGCTAACATGAATAACAACACAATAGCTATATATGAAGTTACCACAGTGCCCTCACGTGCGCATAAATGAGGTGCTTCGCTTCACAGTTGGTATAGCATTGTATACCCCTAATTCAGTGTATACAGAGTAATATATTTTACATATATATTTCTAAATATTTAACTTTAAAATAAAATTTTTGCATGTTTAGACAAAAGCATACCGAGAAAAAAATAGCATGGCCGAAATAAAAGAAATAAAATCATATATGTACGCAAATATTTGAAGCTATTTGCAGAATTTGGAAAGTTTCACAAAAATAAAATATTCCAAAGATGTGACTGAAAGGCATTTTAATACCATTTTTCCAGAAAGTGAATGTAGTTGATTTGCAACATGGACTATTCGCGGAAACTTCCCTTTGACTAATTCCTGGGGTTTCTTTCTGAATTTATATTTAAATTTCCAGCTGCTTCCCAATAAAATAAAACGTGATGACTCAAATTAAGTAAACTTTAGTAGAGTGAATAGATATAATTAAGTAGTATAAAGCGAGGGAAGATTAATATAATAAGAATATAATTAAGGTTATGATAACAAGAAGAATGTTAGTGTGTTATGCGCGCTCGTCTTCCATCGTACATTGTGCGTGATTTGGCGAAATTAGGATTCAACGATGTCTGAGCAATTGAAGGATATACTTGCATAGTATTCCGGTAAGCGTACTCCTTCACAGATTCTAAAAATTCTTAGTTTTCACGGACAGGGACTAAATGGTATAGAGTATCCCCTTATTTGGGGAATAATAAAAGCTATTTTGGATATAACTAAATATTTTAATTAATTTATCTGTGCATGAACTTTAGTTAAAATTTAGATCTTATAATTAGAATGATATTGAAGATGAAACGGGTAAAAGAATATCTTTACTAGTTTTTGCCATCGTTTTACAAGGATCAGTAAAACTGTTTATCTTTTTTAATGTTGTATTTTGCATTATTGTGCATCTACTTAATTTGTTTATTCTATCCAGTAAACATTATGCCCAATGTAAATAACCCACGTAAATTTCATTGATGTGTTAAATGCTATTTTGAGATTCTCCTCTTGTTAGTGTAATGATAGAGTTCACTTCCACGAAATTGGTTTAATACTTTTAAACGGGTGAGAGAGCTCGGCCTCCTTGGGTGATTGCCAATAGCTCTCGCGTTGCTTCAAAGTGGACTTTAATAAACAACCAATGTGTTAAAGATGGCGAAAGCTTAAGGAATAAAATGACATCTATGTAAAGTTAGAAATACGAACCGAAATTTATGTGCGCTATCTTTGAATTATTTTTTTTCGTTGAGAATTAGTACGTATTTTCAGAGAAAACTAATTAATATCAAGCGAATATGAAAAAAAAAAGTTGTAAAGAGAATACTTTGATAAAACTATATGTTATTGTGATGCATGGGCAGTTAAATTTTTGAGCTGGGTCCATTCAGATTTTCTTAAATTGGCTTCCAATTTGTATTTTTTCAAAGTTCTGTCATAGGAATGGGAAAATACGCAACGAAAACTAATCTAATTAATTCAGAAACGTCATCATTTTCTTTATTTTATATTAATCATCATTTTTAAGCTGCAGTCTCATCAAAGAGAAAATTACTACTTATACGTTGAGCAAATCAAATTGTGAGTTTGTGTTTTTCATTGATAAACATTACTCAATATTAGTGGCAAATTCAGCTTCTAAAATTCATAATAGTTGATAGAATTATTCATTAGACTGTGTGAATGTGAAGCCTACGTATACAAGCTTTATGAACATAATTTTTCGATAACAACTATTGAGCTTTAATCAAACGTTTCAAAATTTAAATTATAATAATTCATTTAATATGCTCATTGTCTCGAGAAAGACAATTGAACCACAAGTTGCTTTCCACATAAAATATTTCATACAGTGGATTACATATGTAAGTAAATAAGATAAAAATTTGTTGAAATTTAAGTAGTAAATACAAAATCGCTCATTCCATGTTTGTGTCCAGGGTTTCGATATTTTAAAGATGACCCAGACGTTCTTTTAAAGTGTAAATGCAGATGCATTTACACTTTAAAATGGCGCTGTTTCTCTTAATGATTCTAGTGAATTTTTATGACAATAACCACGGTTCATGCAAGTTTAAAGAATACAGCAGAGATTTTAATAAATTTCTTCAGGGGAGAAGAAGTTTTTTCACTGCCAAAAATTCATTTGTCCATAGTTACTCTGAGGAATTAAATATATGGATGTTTGAATAACTACAAAATAATGAGCTTGATTTCATTATTGTCCATCTGTAAAATTCCAACAAATGTAAAATTCATTGAACAGATACAAATTATTACATAAATATTCAATTTACAGAAAAAGAAAAATATATAAACATATGAGAAAAAATATGTCCAATTTTTTTAAATTCATGCTTACTTCTTTAACTTCCAGGTTCAAGACTTCTTTGAAGAACATCGGTTGCGATAAAATTAAAAGATAAAAGGTCCAGCTTCTGCAAAAGTTTGCAACAATAATGGCGATGACAGGCATTGATTTAAATATCGACTTCCAAGGAGTCGTTTTAAGCTATTGAAAAAGAAAAAAATAGAATGAAAACCAAATTAGTCATTTTTACTTATTATTTGATTATTTCAAAAGTAGATGGCGACACAGACAAACCTTAGGCAAGATAATTTCACGTTAAAACAAAATAGATACTCGTGTTTATACAACAAAATAGAACGGGAAACAAATGTTGACATTGCAATAAAAGGGAATAATAGCCGTTGTTGCTCAATAACCCACAAAATTATATAATCAAACAAAATGTATTCTCATGGAGTGTGTTGAATTTGAGAAAAAAAAAAAAAAAAAAAAAAAAAACCGGAGAGATATTTAAAGAACTATAAGCTTTTCTCCTGTTTATCGTAGCTAAATATATATTTTTCACTTTTTCATTCATGTGTATTCGCATTTTCAATTAAGAACTTGATTTCTTTACACCATTATTGTACTTTCAAAGTATAAACTGAAATTTTGCTTCGTAAAAAACAACTCTAATGTTAAGCTATTTTTAAAAGTTCTTCTCTTCTCTTCTCTCTCTCTCTCTCTCTCTCTCTTTTTTTTTTTTTTTTGTTAAAAATAATTCCATCTTTACTGATATTCTGATTGGCAAAACTTAAAGATAATTCTTTGAAATAACAAAGTAATTTAAAGATTTGTGATTCTTGATTTATCAATGATTATGAATTCTCTCGTCAGTAGCGTGACGCATTCATCTTCGAAAATTATCTTAATGAAATAATGGCTTATTCCCATTTATTATAATGTTCACATACTGTCAACAATGCAAAACAGTACAAAGCTCTTGTGATGTAATATAATGGTTTGACAATTTTTATCAAGAGCAATCACGTTGTTGTTTTGAGAAAATGGCGGCAACAAAGAGGAGTGGGCATAAAATACTACATATATGGTGTTAGGTTCAAAAGATTGACATCACAATACATCATGATTACAATAATTACATTTAGTTTGCTCAAGCGATATTCACATGATTAAGACATATTTAATTGAATATTTTATCATCTGCTTTTATTTAAATAACCGAATATAATATTATTGTACACTTTAATAATTTATCATTTGTTCTCATTATAATATTGAATTTAATAATTAATTTTTATGGCAGAATCGCTTGTTTTTGTTCTTTTTCTTGTTAACATTGGGAACGTTTTTGTACTTCAAAATATTTTCCTTGTGAAAATAAAAATACATTAGGAATTTGACAAAAAGTAGTTTCTTTTCTTGACATTTATTGCTGCTGTGGAGCCTAGGGCCTGGAAGTACGTCTACTTTACGCAAATAAATATTCGCTTGAATAATTCTACTTTTTCGAGAACTTTCAAAAGAAAAAAAAAAAGGACGGAAACATATGAAAAGGAATTTGGCAATGAATGGAAAAAGGAATGCTTTTTTCCCTGAGCTTCCTCATCTTAAAGGTCCTGGATAGAACATCATCCAATTAATTATTCACACATTCAAACGGCACATGTTCCTCGTTCATAAGTTCTGGAAAACTGGTTGTATTTAAAGCATGTCAAAAAGTATCTCGATTAAATGAATTTTTTGAATTTAATAAAGGCCGAGTCGGCATGCTTTAAATTGACTTATTTTTGGTATTTCAGAACGAGAAACGTGTTTTTTGATTGCATAACAAGTGTAAACACCAAGATTGGCTTCGTATCTGGTGTTGATTCACGAATTTGGGAATCTTGCATCACGCAACAAAAGTTATTTTCATTCGATTTCTTAATTTTTTTTTTTCAAAAAAGGTAAAACATTTATTGCTACTCTTAGTATAAACATGATATTCTAAATAATATTATCTGGTGCATTTATGAATAATATGCTTTAATATATGCAATTTATGAAGAATTTGAGTTCGAATGATAAATGCGTATTATTACAGTCCATCCGTTCTGAGGGTCACCAACAAAATTGCTCGTGTGAAATTGAATTCCTTATGGGGGAATAGAAAAATATTGATGAATAAAATTGGTGAAAGAAGTCTATTATTTTGGGAAGAATATCTTATTGTTTTGAATCACTAATGGAGTGAGCGAAACAAATTTTTAAGACGAATGCTTTTAAAATCCTCATCTGAAATATTAAATTTAAATTTACCATTGTTTTTCTATTGGTACATACGAGTAAAAGCTAAGTTTCTGATTGGCTGAGAGCAAGAGCATGGTTTTTGCTCGAGAAAGTTACATCTCAACCACTTTCGAGAGAATTAGAGTGAATTCACTTTAACAACGTTCCTAACAGGAGGAGGAAGTGTAATAAATGTTGAACCATTATCTTAATAACGTAATTTTTTATAAATAATAATTCGGAGTCTGGGTGAAGTATAACTGATAAAAATTTGTATTAACTATACTTCAAAATCATCTTAAACTATTCATTATAAGAGCAATACAGTCTTAATAATTAATGGATATTTTAATTACTTACAGGGAAAAAAAACAGATAAATGATGACATTAAAGAAAATTTATTTTTTAGGTGAAAGACTTAAAATTTTATTTCTATTTAACAGCCATCTAAAACAAGTATGTAGATTTAAGAAGAATTATATTTTTTTAAAAAAAAATCCAGTTGAAGCTTTTGCACAATTAACTCTTTTTTTCAACGAAAAAGTTTTAGTCAGAGAAAAAAAAAGTTCTGAACCAATTCAAAATGAAATTCCTTTTTTTTTCTCTAAATGTTTGCAAAATAAGAATTTACTTAAACAAAGTCAATAATAATAATTTACTTTGATAAAAAAAAAAGGAAAGAAAAATGGTAACAAACAAAAGGTATTTCAGGGTTTTTTTTGGGACAAAAAACATATATTGGAATTTAAAATAATTAAATCAAAAAGATTTTCTTTAATTAGCATCGTTTTAATGACATGTAAGAAAAAGAACTCAAACTGTATCATCCCCTTTTTTTTAAAAAAAAATTCTAGAAAATTTAATTGTGAATAAAAATTTTCAAGTTCTTTGTTTAAAGTAATAATGCATAATAACACATCAATCAATAACTCCCGAGACTAACCCAGAGATGGTGCTCGTAGTAAACCAGTAACCAGGTCTTTCTAGAGTACTAACCTTTGCTTGAAACGTGTCAAAATTTTAAGTCGATCGGACCAGAAACAGCTGAGTTATCGAGCTTGGAGTAAAGTCGTTTTGTAGTTTGTTTAAAAAATGGAAAAAACCGAGTTTCGTGTTCTGATAAAACATTGTTTTTTAATGGGTAAAAACACCGTGCAAGCGAAACAATGGATTGAAAAATGTTACCCGGACTCTTGTCCATCAAAAGCAACGATTTGTCGGTGGTTTGCCGAGTTTAAACGTGGTCGTACCTTCACAAATGACGCGGAACGCTCGGGTAGACCTGTGGAAGCCGTTACACCGGAAAATGTGAGTGAAGTGACAAAAATTATAATGAAAGATCGTAAAGTGAAGCTCCGTGCGATTGCTGAGATGACACAGATATCATATGGAAGTGTATTTACTATCCTTCATGAAAAATTGAGCATGAAAAAGTTTTTTTCCAAGTGGGTGCCGCGATTGCTTTCGATGGAACAAAAACAGCAACGAGTCGATGATTCAGAAAGCTGTTTATCGCAAATAAAAAAAGATTTCATGAAAAAAAAAAAAAAAAAAAAAGGTTTCCAGTGCTGTTGAACGATTGTATCACCCTAAAAGGTGATTAACAAAAGGTGTTATGTTGATGAATAAAAAAAATTTTTGCAAAAAGAATGTTTTTAATGTTAGTCTCGGGAGTTATTGATTGATGTGTTAATATAAAAACTAAATGGTTATTTTCTCGCTTGAATGCGAAAGCTTTTACCGAATAACAACCATGTTACTAAGATAATGGATTAAAACTCTATGCACACATATTACAAACCATGAAAAACAACTTATCATGGATTATAATAATATGTAAAAATACTTATACTTTGTAGGGAGTCTTAAGTTGTTCAATAAATTCTTCCAGCGACTTTTCATTTCCCTTTGTTATATGACCACATAGCTTGGCAGTTGCGAGCAGAAAATTGTGTGATTATCAATGTACATAATCAGTAGCTCTTAAATATTAGTACATAAGTTCTCTTATAGCCTTCCAGATTACATTTTGAATTAAATTAATGAAGGAAAAGTAAATGAACCTACTTGCCAATATCTATAAGTGAAACACTTTGTGTTCAAATGTAATACATTATTTACTTATGTGATGATTGATCATAACCAACCTCATACAAGAGGTTTTTCCTGTAAATATTTACTACCGTTAAAAAATGTGTGTTGACAGTCCAATGCATTTTTTTGCATGTGCTGTGAGCATATACTTACGTGAACTACACTGGAATTCAATGTTAAGATAATTACCCTTTTGGTTGATTATCTCAAGAAGTATTGTACAAATTTTAATAAAATTCGATAGGTACTTAGGTTGATATAATACAAACAAATACACTACAACAATTATAGCACATACGCGCAATCATGTGTATGGCACATCAGAGCAGAAGATTCTCAAAGAGAAGTTACAGGACGGAACATAATAGGTTAGAAATGTGTGTGAGAGAGAGTTCTGTCCTTTCATACAGTATGTGACGGTATCCTGTTACATGTCTCGTCCGTCATCTCTCCCATTAACGCTGTTTTCAGGTCCTGGATGAGGAAGGATGGCGAGTTGCGATTGCTCTCCCAAGTGCATCCCAATATATGCTCCAAAAAGATCTTGATATCTGGCTGGACCATCTATCCCAAGGGAACCTAGCTCATGTAAGGAATTAGTGCTGGAAGTGCGTGGTCCCGATATATGACGAATATTCTCATTGTACAGAAATTCTTCAGCCAAGTGAGACCTATGTGCAAGAGAGTTGTCATCCATACAAATGAAATCAGGGCAAACTACATCCTTGGAAAAACAAACATAAGACATCAAGATTTGTTCTTCCGTTCAGTTCCTTACATGAAATTCAACCAAATATAATTTCTTTTCTGAATTTTAAGCACTGCTGTGTTGCAAAGGTGCCAAGACGCAAATAGACTGTAGAATTCGTAATTTTTGACTGAAAAGTTATGTTTCTATTTTTCATGCATATTTCAACAAAAAAGGTTTTATTTTGATTTAAATAAAAAAAAAAAATATTTGTGGAGCAAAGAATACAACCACATCCCCTAAAATTACTGATTTCCTAAAAAAAACATGCTGCTTATTACCTTTGAAAAGTTATACGGAACTTTTAACGGATTTTTTTGCAATTGGTATTGGTGGAAAGGGCGAAAAATAAAGCATACTTTGTCACATAGATGTCCTTTGTATCTACAAAACAGGTCAATAGACTTTTACAAATGCCATGGATATAAATGGTAGCTACATATTGTATAGGAATGTTTTCCCATTGAAATATTCGAATTTAAAAAAAAACTGTGTCAATAACTCAAAATAGAAGAAAGAAGAACTTGTTTTGAATGCCATATTAAAGGAAAAGAAGGATAAAAATGTTCTAATGTGAAACCTTAATTTTTGAAATGTTAATGATTCAAACATAGTCTTACCGTTGGCAATGTTTTCGAAATAGGACCGATGCTGTTTTCAATGTAGATGAGTTCCGCCTGACTGATCGTCGGATGACAAGCAGGTTTCTCGAATGTGAACCAAGTCCAGAAAAAGTACCAAATGATACCAAAGGCTCCTGTAATGTAACAAGTAGACATAAGCTGAAAAAACTTAAAACAAACTCGTAAAAATTAAAAAATATCTTATTTTACAAAAGCTATGGACACAGCAAAGTTATTTAAAAATATTTTTTTATTAAATTCCTACTATTAGCTCACACTCTCCTTATATATATCTTGTTCAAATATTCAATCGTTAATAAAATTCTTTTTATTCATCCACT
>BMAW01029674.1:0-20801 GCA_019974015.1 Nephila pilipes | reverse complement strand
CAAGTTCAAATACATTTTTTAAACTGTAGTGGGATGACACTTGATGTTAAACAGGTTTTTCAAATATTAATTCATTTACATTAACATTAATTGGTGAAATGTAGTTTAGCCCAACCATCTGGCACGATTTCAAAGCTGCCAAACCTGATTTCTTGTGAATGTTGCTAAGGATTGGAAGGACCAAATTATATTTGACAAAATACCACCAAATAATTCCTGTCGACAAGGGTGGTCTGGGCCAAAACTAATTCGCAAACCATTTAATTTACTGAGGAATTAATTAATTTTAGTTTTGTATGAGAAAAAAATTTGCTGTCTCTAATATGTGTGATTCTGTCATGTATATATATATATATATATATATATATATAATATATATATATTTTTCAATTGTAATTATTTGATAAAAAACTAAAATGTAAAAAATTTTTTCTCTTGGTTCTATCCGAAGAGAACCGCTTTAATTTTTTTTTTTTTATATTACTTATTTGATAGTTTTATATGGAATTTAGAAATAACCTGATATACTTTAACTTAATCGTTGCATCAAGACTTAAAATTTATGAAAAGGAGCACGATGGTTAATTATCCTAAAAATACATATGTTGAAAGATATTTAAAAACTCTGAGTTAACTGAAATTATTATCCCAAATTTGAAGAATTATTAATTTTGTTCTTCTAAATTAAAAAAAAAAGTTAGTGATGTTCTTTTTTTGCTCTTTTTCTAGAACTTAAGAAAATTACATATTAGGAAAATTGTATTTTGAAAGCCGATTTTTATTTCCTTAGCGAACACGATTAGGTTACACTTATAGGAACTGTATATAAGATATAAGGAATATTTGAGAGTCTTTTGTTGACAGAAATTATATCTTTCCCTTATATCCATATTTATGTGTGTGCATATACAATATATGTAGTATAAGGATGAGATATCAGTCATCCTGAAGTATACGATGGTTTGTACTTCATGCAAAGAGTGGTTGTCTAGGGGGGGAATCCATATACCGATTCTATGGTGATAGTGTATCAATCGTAATGATGTGGCTCAATCTTGTACTGCCTTTATTAAGAGATCGATGAAAATATTTACAAAGGAGTTAATTGAATTGATCCAGTCTATTGGAGCAATAATAGATGACTGGCCTCATAGAACCCATATCGCTGAGAGGTGTTGGAATGTTCTCTTGACGTTCATCTATTCCGACGCGGGTAATGCTAGAAAGGAGAAGAGAAGCGGAAAGTGGAGGAAAGAAAGCGAGAACGAAAGCCCCAGTTTTGTTCTGGAATAGGTGCGCTGATGAGTCTAGCTCGACGCTGATTCCGTTGTATCATCTATCGAGGAACTAGTTTTTAAAAAAAGTACATTGGAAAATAAAATTCTTCTTTAATAGTTATGATCTGTGAACACACCACACACGCCAAAACACACACACACACACACACACACAACCACACACACACACACACACACACACACACACAACTACACAACACACCCCACACACACACACAACACACACACACACACACACACACACACACACACACATCCATATTTTTGAAACCTTTTTATAGTTCAACTAATGCTAAGTATTATTGATTTTTCAAATTTTATCTAAGCAACAGTGCTAATAATATTAGACATCTTTCATTGTAAAAGGTTCATTGAAACCCAGTATGCCTGTAATTCAAGAGATCTTTATTTTTGGTTTTGTAGTGATTGAATTGATTCTTCTTGAAAAACATTGTGATATATTCGGCTTTTTTTAAAAACAACAGATTAATTTAATGTGGATACTTTTTAAAATATTATCTATTCAATTTCTTTAAAAGCAAAACAATTTAAACTTAAAGTGATACTTTTTTCATCATTCTTTATTAAGATATATTTTTTTTTAATGTTTAAAGTTTTTACAAAAGAAACAAAATCCTTTTATGGCAGCACTGATCATATTTTTGTTTTTTAGAAAAATTTGCATTGGCAACAAGCATAAAAAAAATAGAACGAGTTTGGTTCCAAGAGGCTAAGACGAACGTCGGAAAATATGTGCTTGTGGAAATTGTGTATCTGTTCTATGTTTTAAAAAAGATGTTTGCATAAACGTGATGCACTCTGAAACAAGTCAGTTTTATTATTAGTCTACAATATAGCAAGCAACATAGATTTGTATGTTATTGTTCTTTTTTAAAATAATCAATCTTATTTATAAAATATATTTAATTATATGATTTAGTATTTTAATTTTTTTTAAAATTTTGCACATGATAGTTTTTAACTGAAGGACTTTTTTGATATTTTAACTGATGATATTTTTATTGGGAAATTTTAATGAAGGTTTTTAATTGTAAAGTTTTTAGGAGAAGATTGTGTGATTCGAAGAGCTATAGGCTTTTGTTAAAACATTTTTGCCCCTTCATTTTCTAGTTATCTTTATACAAATTGAAATTTGAGTAACATATTTTTGCCCAACAAGATGAACTGGGGTAGGATTGGGTAAAATATAGAACATGTCTTAATCCTCACATCTCTGTCCCTAGTCTGAATTCTATGTTTATTCATTTAGTTTCAAATTTGATCCTTAATTTTTTATTTATTTTTACATAGCCTTAAATGTTTTCTTTGCTTGATTTTGGATTTTAATGGTTTTCTTTATGTTTACGTGTTTTAATAATAATTACTTTATTTTCTCTCTTTCTTAAAGCTAGTTATAGGTGGCAGGGACTTTTTTTCTAGGATCACGTGGTATTGGATGAAGAAATTTCCAGAGACGTTAAAGTGTTATGCCTAAAGTCTATTAGATTATTCCTGCTACTGAAGAGCAGAGCTTATTTGAAGGATTTCGTATTGTGTGATTAATATAGTATATATATATATATATATATATATATATATATATATATATATATCATTCCAAAAAATATTTGAGCACCAAGAAGTAAAAAGTGGATTGTTATGAAATCCAGCAGAAGGTACGTGTCTGGCAGATTATGTAATGATTAGAATTGCATGCAGATTGCATTGGTGTAATGTCACCAGATGGAGTTGAACTCCTTCCCGGGTTTATAAAACAGGTGAGCAGAATTCTGTTTCCCCTGCATTTAATCGTGCTGCAGAGGCGAATTAGAGATGCTATTACAACCTTTCCCTAGCTCTATTCGATCTTCTTATTTGTCTCCTCGCTGATCGAGCATAACGGAGATAATTGAAATCGTAAGTTGCACAAAAATACCAGTTTGGTCGAATTAAAGATGCCTTACAGCAATGTGGGAACGAGATGTTTCCAGAACATCAAATGGGCTTATATAAGCTTCAAGTCCGACTGTATCACATCATTCTATTCATGAGGAGGCCCAAATGGGCAATCAAAACCTCCATTCATTTGTAATTTTTCCTATAATAAAATGATGATTTTTGTAACTGCTCTATTTCTGATGTCAATGTTAGAATTTACATATATGTAAAATTTCATTTTATTCAACAACTTTTCTTGGTGCACAAATTTGTATAAATGAATATATATATATATATATATATATATATATATATATATATATATATATATATATATATATATATATATATATATAATATTATATATTCTTTCACGCATTTATTGCATCTAAACAAGCATATTAATTCAGATTTGAACTACAAATTGGCAGTTTCATACAACTTTACGTTTATAAATTCAAGATGGCGGGATCCGAGATAGCTAAGAGTTATGATAGTTAACTTCGAGAGCAACGGATGTTCAAATCGATCCGCAAACGTTCTTATTCAATTTTAAAGTCCAGTCAGCCGAAATTAAATCTCAGCGAAGGTATGTTACTTGATCTTCATATATGGGAGGAAGTACAGAAGTGATATAACATTTCAGATGTCGCCCTCGTGCTTCACTGAGGCTTCTTAAAATCATGAAGTCATTCGCCACAATCTGTGTGCAGGTAGTTTAACGTTAATAAAACGAAAATTAAGACTCGGACTTTAAAAAATATTCGAAACAATAACTATGGAATATTCATAAAAAACGTTAAACATTCTGCCTGTACCGAAAAGATTGTCAAATTTATAAATACATATCAAATTAAGGAGATAGAGCGAGAAGAAAGTGGTTTTGAAGACAAGTTACCCGCTATAATTAAATATAATTTGATACTATATGTTGATTTTCATTCTTTTATGGAAAAAAGAATGGGTCTATTTATTTTTTTACTGGGGAAACGCAATTTAAAAGTCTGAATTGTAAATTAAGGCAAAAAATAGCCAGACACAGATTTGATTTTTCTTCCTTGAACCTAAATTATGCACTTAAGATATTGTTAAAGTTGGATGAGAAGTACATTTTTTGCCAAAATTCAACAAACTCTCTATATTTTTTCCGCAATGAGGAATTCCCTCACAGTCTTCAACATACACTTCATTACAAAGATACGTGTTCTGCGGCCCTCGGTCGGTTCGTCCTCAGATGGAATTTATTATAGAAAGGCTACATTTGATAGGGTTTTAGACCCTTTGTTATTCCAAGAAGCAGCTAAAAGAAGTTCAAAGAACCATTATTTAAACCCCCCCGTGACAAAAAACTATTTAAAAAACCATTCGAAAGGAACTTTTGCGTATTTTAAATTGAAAAAAAGTAATCCCATCCATTGTGCTGTTATGTCCTGTTGAGAGTAAAAATATATAGATCTGTTGGAGCAAGCCACGAAAAAACATTGTGATACAGTTGATATATTATTAGTAGCTGCAGTAATGCAAAGATGAATAGGAAGACCAACTGTAGTTGCTTAACTTCTTTAAATGTCCTGACTTCAACCTTTGATTTATGAATTTTAATAGCATATAAAAGCATTACAAAGCAACAGTTGCGCTACCTGCATAGACCAACTTATACAAGATGTTTGTAATTTAATTAATTACGTTAAATATCGAAATGTAAAAAAAGACACTTTTTTTGCAAATAAGTCATGGAATGTCGAAGTACACAATCTGACAATATATTTGAGATAATATGATTTAAAAAAAATTTGAGATATGATGAGTTAAACAGTCCAAGTTCAGAGAGCTTTTTCAATTTAACTACCTGGAATGAATAAGAAGCTGGCACAATAAATATTGTTTCTGTTTTCAAGAACAACAATAGAATTATAAAATATAGAATGTATCGATTTTGAATTGATTATATGTAAACTTTACATTGTATTTTGTTACCCTTTTGTCTTAAAAGCTATGCATGTAAGCAAAGAGTAAGTCTGCCTCCATGAGGTGATATTTAATCATTTTGAGCCTGTCTCTTGAATGGTTAATTTATAGATGACTTACTATAATTAAATTTGTGGTGAGTAAATAAAAGACTTTAAGATGAGAATGTTTATATCATTCTAGCATAAAGGCTGTTTAATAAATATCAAAGCCAGATGAAAGATACCAGATAGCATATAGTGACGCAATATGCAGAATAATGCAAGAATTAATGTTTCGAATTGACATAAAAGAAATCGTAATTCAGTTTCATCTAAGACATTCTTTCCACTTGCCATCAAAGAAGGTGCTATAACAGATAGATTTGGGGGTGCTAAAGTGTCAACTTAACGGCGATTTGCTTTTTTTTTCAGGTACAGTTTTTTTTTTTTTTTATTAATATGAAAGTCTCTTCTATCCAACGCACTTGATGCATTTTTTTTGTTAAAGATTATTTGATAACATTTAAGTATCTGATTCTAATATCAGCTTAATAATTTCTGAACGCATTTTTCTGTCAGCTATTTAATGAGATATATTCCCTACTATTTTACAAGAATGGTTGAAAACGTACTTGCCTGTTATTTTTCGTCGGGCTTCCACAGTCTCCACATGAAACAGGTTATTAATAGTGATATGGTGGATTTTCATCTCTGTTTAGTTAATTATTACTTTTAATTATGAATTTAGAGAATAATTAGGGAAAAATGAATCGTATAGTAGGAGAGAGGAGCTGTGACCATAGATGAGAGTTGAATAGAATGAGAATGACAATTACGCAATGAGAAGACCATCATTTGGGGCATTCATTAAATTGATTGAAACAAATATAATTGATTCTAACAATTAAATAATTGACAAACTGGTAGATTTGTAGTTGGTTTCCCAACATAGATGTTAGTGAACAGTGCTAATACATGTTGTGTGTGTAGGTGTTTGTGTTTTGTGAAGTGCATACGATGAGTGTTGTTGAAATCGTGTACATGTCTGTCGAATTCAAGTGCGTGTGTGCCAAATAGTATTCTTATTCATCTTATCATCTTCATATTATTCACCTTCTTATTTAAATCAGTCACTGGAGGGATTCAGGGTCACCACAAAGAGAAAGAAAGCACTCTTTTCTGCCGAAAGAATTTATCACATTCCTGATCTACCACAACCTATCACATTAAGTCAACGGGTGATAATAAGCTGGTCTTCAATATGTCCAATTAAAACTTTCTATTTCATGACTGGGGAGACTAAGTTTTAATAGCAACTTCATAATTTTAAGTCATGGTCTGATAGCGAGAAAGGTGTTTGAGTTATAATTCACTCTCTAAACATGTACATGAACACTGAAACATAAAATTCTGACACGAAGTTCATTTATATTCTTTACGATGGTTTTTAACAGAATTAAAGATGATTAATTAATATCTTCCACCGATTTTCGTAATGTCCACAGCGCATTTTTGAGTATATAAGTGGCAATAGCCAGTGCCCAATGCATATGCCACTTATACTTGAGTGACCCTTGAATTATTGAGATTATTCCAGAAAAAATATAATGATGTTGATGGTAGAAATACAAGAGCCTATCAAAGAAAGGAAATAATGTTTTCTAACAAAGCGTATGGGCTAAACAGTATCCACCAAACATAAAAGCGTAGCTACATGTGTATTGCAAATATTTTTTCTTCTTTTCTTTCTTTTACAAAATTTCGTGTTTCTTGTAAATATTTCTTCTTTTTATTATTTATGAGCAGAATGATGCTTATAAACCAGAAAGATTATCCAAAAATCATTTCTCGCCAAGTCGTAGGTGACTTTGTGATTTGGCGACTTTTCGTGAGGGCGTAATACTCAATAAATACTGAAAATAATTCCAAGTTGCAACTAATTGGTTACGGAGACATGAATCCATTAACAATCTTTCCTCTCTCTGCAGAAATCTTCCCCCCTTCTTTCAGAAACATGAACATTACCATTTAAAAAAATAGATAGAAGTGTATGGTTTATTTACGCAGAAACAGAAAATGAGAAATTTATGATCTAATAAATGTGGAAATGGGATCTGTTTGAATTTTTTAAATGCATGACACTATATACACTGGGACTCCATATTTGTTGTAAGAGAATACAAGAATCACTCAATAAGTCTTTAGATATTCCAAGAGATGGTTCTCGTAGCATCGAAAATGGTTTGTTTTTAGTAAGCATCAAGGCTTTCTGGACAGCTGCTTAAGTCTCAGTTACTCGTATTCGTGATCATAATGCCTTTTGTACCTCAAAAATTCTTCGTCATATTTTTTCAGGTCGATGAGACCATTTTCGCTTTTTTTGGAAGGGATTCACCGGAAGCAGCCAAACGTTTTGATTTTTGTTTGATTTCCGGTACATAATGATGAATCCAAGTCTCACAGACGTGAACAACTCGACGCAAAATGACGTCGACGACTCGATGCGACAGAAATCAAATTTTGATTGGGCAGCACATGACTACCAAATCAAAACTAACTTATTAATCAATGTCAAGTTTGTTTCGGCTCCGTTTAACAGAAGACAGCATCCAATGGTAACAATAGTTTACCTTAAGGGCGTCATCTGTCTTCAAATACAAGTACTTTTTGAATCACCTTTATATATTGTTTGGTTAAAGTATATTTACCTTATGAGTGCCGTGAACCCTAGTCTTGGCCGAGTAATGCGCGGAGAAAATGTTTGAAAGTCAATTGTTTTGTTTTGTTTTATTAACGTGTCAGTAGAAGTAACATGAAGGCTGTTAGTGACGGATCTCGTAATTTTGAGCCTCGATCGAGTAACGAGGACTACACAAGAGCTGGCATCTCTCGTTGGAATCACGCCACTGAGAGGACTTTGAGCCTCAACCAATTTAACGTGCCTCAGCCCTAGTTACACGGCGGTCTGTAGTGGCATCAAAGCTCGAACTCACGTTTCGACGAAAACTACCAGTTGCGAGTCCACAACTATGACCACTTGGCTACTGCGGCCGCCAATTATTTTGTATAATACAGCAAGCTGGATAAGTTTATATACTTTGAGATAGAAAATAATAATAGTTTGTTTTATTATAATAGTTTACTACTAATAATAGCCTACAATAAAAAAATATTATTATAATGTAAGTATCTGGTTCTAGAAGCGACAGACAGAACATAAGAATAGCAGCTAACTTTTGAAATAAAAAAAATCTAGCTGCATCATTATTTATTATGCTATTGCAATAGTATAAAAACGTTTCAAACGACTGATGAAATTTTTTTTAGGAATCACTACTTCATTCAATATATTATAATGCAATGCATAAACAATGTCCTTAAACATTCATTTAAAATTTCAAAACTTGTCGAAAGCAACTCTCTGACTGAAATGTTACGTCAAGGGAAAGTCACAAAAAAGTAAGCAAAGATAAGTAATATCTTTAAGTTGAAAATAAATTTCTAAACACGGTTATTTTCTGAAATCCCAATTTCATTTATTATGTTTCTTTTACACAATAGCGAGACGTACAAGACGAGATCAATAAAGACACATTGAAAATACACAGAATGGTGTTTTCTGTATTTCCCCTTTTTTTCTCTCTCCAGGTTTTGTAATTCAATCCGTTGTACTGGTCGCCTTAGCTGTGATTTCCCATGGGAAGAAAGGATATAATCTTCTCGTCTTATCGAGAGGGGCTTGAGATAGCTTTATTTATCGCAGGACAACTTTATTTTCCTTTTGGGAGGACACATAGCCGATTGGAATTTAGAAAAGGAGAGTGAAAGAAAAAGGAATACATGCATGCAAAGAGTGAGTTTTGTGGCAGACTTAAAAATAGTGTTCGCTCGCAGACAAGGGAGAATAATTCGGATGAAGATGAGAACATGTACTTAAAAGAATAAAGAAACGAATGAAATAAATGGTTGTGTTCTATTTACAATGTTGGATTCGACGGTTAAATTAGTGTTTAGTGTGTGTGGATGATAGAGAAGTCTTCCATAAAAAAAGAGGAATGCAATTTATCTATAAGTTTAGGACAGTTGAAAATCGATTCTAAAAGTACAGAATTTGTAAAGGGAATTATATAAAACAAGTTTTAAAAACTAGGTAACTTTAAAAAGAATGTAGTATCTTGGGATACGCTAGAATATTTTTGCAGTATTATAAATATGGTATTTATTTTGATAAACAATCTTATTCTGAACAATTACTTGTGAAGAATTCGAGATAAACAATAATAAAAATACACAAGTTTATGAGTATTGTTAAGCTGAACTTATTTGTGAATGTTGTTGGCTTACTTATGAGATACATAATTTTTCTGCAAAAAATCATAAAACTTTCTGAGATTTTTCTCTTTTACCTTCATCAAAATAATCCATAAAATAGTTTGGGTATTAAATAAATTTAAATTAATCAGTCAGTTGGTAAGAACGACTTAGCTTCTACATATCGTCATTTTTTCTCCAAAACCAATTTTATCGCGGAATCTTTTTCAATTTGTACCAATTTGACGCAATGCTTTCAAATGTTGTTGCAATAGTAACTGTTATTTTTTCTTTTTTTAAAAGAATAAAACTTAAAAAATAAAAAATAAAAATACTGAAATATTTTTACTTTAAAATTGTTAAGAGTTTTGAAGTATTCGCCACAGTGATATGCATAAGCTATAATAGTGAATTTTCTTATGGGTATTAATAAAATTCCAAGAAATTTGATCTGAGGAAAAAAATAAAACAAAAGGATATTAGCATTATTCTGAATTTTACGCGAATACATTGAAATTTTTTGACCAGAATTATTAAACTATATAACAAGAAGCATTATTAGAAATAAGAATTTGATAATAGTACAAAAGATTAATGATGATATAGTAGCTATTATGTCTACTAAATCAAATATTTTTCGGTGTAGAGGCTATTTTGAACTAAACTGGGATCATAAAAATATCTGCTTTGATAATACTTTTTCATAGGCCGATGTGAATCCCCAGGTTTAAATTTATTAAACCGAAAACAACAACTACAGTAATATTTTTGGGTCCTTATTATGTACCGAAAACCGAAATACCCCCTCTATTACGAAGAAAAGAGCTAGGAAAAATTTAAATAAATAAATAAATAAAATTTTAAAAATAAAAATAAATAAATAAATAAAACTTTAAAAATAAAAATAAATAAATAAATAAAAAATAATAATAAAAAAAAAATAAAAATAAAAGATGGAGAAGAATTATGAAATTATCCAAAACGCATGCTATTTCTCAAGTTCATTGAAATCAGTTAATCTTACAAGTATATTAACATTATTCAGGTTTTACAGGATGGTGAATTCTTCAAAGTGAAGATGAAGAATCGATAAGCATTTTAGAGATCACTGAAGGGGATAACTACAGTAAAAATGATAAAAGCAGTTAAACCAGATATTTTTTTAAAATAAGATTGTGTACTAGATGTTCATAAAATATTAATCGGATAAAAAAGTCCTTGTAACAAACAAAACGCTTAAAAACTTAAAGAATTACAATCTACACACAATTTAATCTGTAACTCATTTAATACGTGGTGAATATCAAGCCTCATTGCAAACCCGGGAATAATACTTTATGCAGTGCAAGAAATGCAAAAATAATTCATGATTTTATTCTTTTGTTAAATTTAACAATTAATAATAATTATTAAGATTAAAAAGTATTAAGAATTAAAATAATTATTAAGTAATAAATTTATGAAATAATCAAGTATATATATATATATATAACATTGTAAAATTAAAATCATGCTAAACAACGCATCTTAGCTAAACTATGATTTTAATCTTGTGAAATGAAATTGATAGAAGAAAATTGAAGTAAAAATGATTAAAAAGTAGCTCTCCGCCTGCAGTAAATGATATAATATATTGTTGCAAATCTCTCTAAGTCCATGGTATTTGTTAGTCACTCGAAGGAAATACAAAGCAATTAATGGGTAAGAGAGAATAGTCTGTTTGAAAAGCCCTTAATAATCGAGGATATGGTTGGAAGAGGCTTGAATAATGCAGCATTTGGTACAGATTGGAAAAAATTTAGTTCCATTGGAGTAAGCCAAAGACTTATGATGTCCATTGAAAATACAAAATGATTTGCTCCTTCCTGTTACACTAAGAGTTCAGGGAACCTCCTGGACGAATGTTATGTTACCACTGATGCACAGGTGGGATGCTTCAAATAACTCTATTTTCATATTTAAACTTTAATGTAGTTCCATAAACATTAGAGAGCTTGATAGAACTTATAACTTTAACACGCCCTTTTTAGTCAATGTTCCTGCAGTCTCGATGCTTGCGAGGTCAGCACGAGAAGGTATTCCCTGTTGATGAGTCTTTCGACTCAAAGAGAGCCCTTTCATCTTAATGAAAATAGCCCCTCCCCTATATTGTCCCATATATGCTAATAAGGTAAAGGTTGAATAGAGTTTTGGTTATTTCACAAAATCCATATTTCATTCTTGTCAGAGAGTGATAGAACACATTGCAACCCACAACAGTAGCAATTGTTCTCTGTGAAAAACTCAGCAACAGTAAGAATTCTTTCTCTGGATTTGTGAAAAACCCTGTTAAATTTCGAACAGTCCCTGTCGTCCTTTCTTCCTTCCACAACGGGAACGTTATCAATTCTTTCAAAAGCCAGGTGACACACACACACACACACACACACCACACACACACACACACACAGATAAAAGCGATTCGACTGAGAATCAGCTTGTGCTCTCTTAAGATGAAACAAATTCTCGAACTCCATTTATAATGCAACTGGTTGTATTGAATAAGTAGTTTCACACAAACACTAACAAGCAATATTATTATGGAAAGCATGAGAGTGTAAGTAATTTAGAGTTTTGAATGTTTCGTTTTCACTCAAAATGAGTCGGAGCCAAACGTTCGACATGTGTTTCCTTTTTATAATATAAGAGTATTTTCCTGCTATAATATTTAAATTTAGCAATTATGTTTTGTGATAAATCAAGAGTAAAAATAGAATTGTAATAAATTTATATTAGTAAAATAATTTTTATACATGAGTATATTAGATATAATATTCACTAATACATATGTAGTGCACGTAAAATTTTTTTCAATGAGTAGAATGTCAGTGAAAACCTGAAAATTCCCTTTTATACTGCGGCAGAAAAAGTGATACATATTCTTTCGTTATAAGAACTAAACATTTAAACCATTCATTTTTTGAAGTTAAGCAAAGATCAAACTGTACATATAAAAGTAAATAATGTAACGGGAAAGAGATTTACTTTAAGATGTTTTTGGATGATCCAAAACAATTTTATAAACTAATTAATAGCTGTAACATACTTAACCAACAATAGAAAAAAAATTAATCACATGCTTTATATTCTTGGAATTACCAGCACCAATTTAGATATGAATAATAATACGAATCCATGTATACCTTCAAATATATTGTCTACAAATTCTAAGGAATTTAAAAAACAAATTTCTAGAATTTCAAAATAAAATAAGCAAATCACTTTTTAATATTTTTCAGAGGAGAAGCTTCGGAACGTATTCTGTAAACTATTAAGTAATTGTGGAAACTCATGGATTAAGCATGATAGCGTTAATTAAAAATATAATATTTTTTTGAAGAATTTCATTACATTTGGATAAAAATAAGAATATTCATATATAACTATAAAATTGCGTAAAAGTAATCAAACAGAAAAAAACAAGAATAGAAATCTTTATAAATTGCGATATTTTTAAATGTACGTAAAAAAAGATTTCATTGATTTACTTTTAAATTTTCCATTTCAAAATGTCTACCTTCTTTATGCCTATATATAAGGAATAGTACGATGATTCTCTATAGTTCTCGATACAAATTTGTACATGATACCTTAGTGATACTTTTAATCAAATCAGATGCTCTAAATTACTTAAGAAATAATACAAGTTCTCTGAAATCAAGCAAATATTAATATCTTCAAGTTCAGGTATATATATTTAACAATTATTATCTAATGTAGAGTTTATAAGTTGTATATTTTTAAAACTACCCTTAGACTTCATAAGTTCTTTGTATTTCTGATTAAAATATTAGGCTTAACACCCTCTGCTTAAACTACTGAAAGAATTTGAATGTAAGCTTAAACTATTCAATTTCATTTTATATCGTATTTTTAAGAGGTCAATGCCTCTAACCTAAAACAGACAGGGGATTCTTTCAAACTCCTCCCTTGCCTCATTAGAGTACTTGTGTGATGGCTGACGAAGCTAAGCTTAATTAATTCCTTAGAGCAATGCTGATAAAAGAAGCCCAAATCACAGATGTCTGTTGCCTTTAAATGAAGCAGATTCGGAAATAGGCTAAGTCTAGGGATTTTACTTAGAGGACTATTTATTCTCTCTCACTTTTCTCAGAGGTTGGGAATAATCCTTCAGGAACCTATGTGTTCCACAATGGCTGATCATTTACGAATTTTTAAAATAAGTTTGCTTTCTTTCTGATGAGTTTTCGTTTCCTTTTAAAGAACTATTACCTTTTTTGTAAAAAGGAATTATAGCAAAAGTTCGCATTCTTTCGAATGGAGGATTAAATGTTTTCTTTTGATTGTTTGTTTGCTTGAAGTTTAGGAAAACATTACATAAATGTTGTGACAGCCCATGTTGAAGACACAGAAGATTAGAAAAAGACTTCAGGTGGAAATTTATTTTATATTTTGACAAATAAAATAATTATATTGCTTCGTTTGTAAAGGGTTATCTATTGTACAATGTTTTTATAATTCAGCCAGCTTTGGGGTTCTTTAAGTAAATAGATTAATAAATTCTGATTTATCAGCTTCAAATTCATAACAATTTAGTATCTTACATATTTATTAAAAAATGCATCTATTATAGATATAATTTTTACAGGGTATCCAAATTTTATCGATTTCCTATAAAATTATAACTCTGAGTAAATGAAAGGGCCTATTCATACATCATACAAAAGTAAATGATCTATTCATACATCTTTTGTTTTTATTATGATCCTTACTGTTAATTACAAATGGTTATTGAGATAATATTAGTCTTTTATAAAATGCGCAGAAACTAAAAATTATGTACATTTTTTTGGGATTAATTACAGAAATATTGAGCCATTTTGCGTCTCATTTTCCTCATTTTTCGTAACATTTGTTTTGGAAGCACTCTTTCACGCGATGCAACCTATCTCAAAGAAAACGTGCCTTCTTGTTTTGAAATCGATTCATTTAAATGTCTTGTATATACCAAAATAGAGTAACCAATTTGCAGTACCTGAGAGCAGTAAATCTCGTTTGTAATTGCTATAAGAATATACGACTCCCCGTGGAATAGGATTATCTCCATCAAGAGCAATAGCCCAAGATTACTCGGCAATAATTGTCCTCATCCACATTTGCTGCGGAACAAAAAACGATAATAGGATGCTTCATCGCATTTAGTAGCTGTCTTTAACGTGCCTTTTGATTTTTGTAGGAAATAAACGAAGGACAATGTACTAGAATTTTTTTTTCGGTCTGCAGTTATTACTACACGCAGCAGTTTTAATCGTATGATGCTGAAGCAGAAAGAAACCTGTCGTAAAAACATGTTTAAAACTCTGAGTTCATTGTTACTTAGGTACTTTATACAATTTTTATCATTACACAGTCATATTATTCCAAAAACAATACAAATAAATAACATTAGTACGTAAAACATTAGTGTTATATAGAAATTTATAACATAGAACACTCATACGAGAAAAATATTTTGTTTTTAATTATGTATTGTAAGGAAAAAAGAATAACACATTCAAAGTTTTGTAAGAGTGTTTTTGCGGCCATCATTAACAGTTAAAGAAAACTCGCTGATCTCTACAGAAATACATAAAAAGCTGTTGAATGCTTACAAATATTAGACGATGAAAGGATGCAAGCTTTCTTACATGGGAAAAAAAAACGTGTATTATTTTTTAAGGTACAAAATGCCGCAAACGCAGAAAACTTTTCAAATTTAGTATATAAAAGCACTAAAATTATAATTTTCATCCAATTTAAAGTGGAAGACAATAATTTTTATTGCAAATATTGATTGCCTGATTTACCGCGATATTTTCCATTATTCTCGTTCAATGTTACATTTTTTTTTGTCTAACGTTTAGCGTTATCTCTCTTTTCCTTGTTTCTACAATATTCCTATGTCTAGGAACATAAATCTAGGAGTACAGATAAATTTGCTAAGAATCACAAGAAATACTTTGCATTCTTTTTCAAGGATTTCAACGGAAGAAATAGAATAATTCTCTGATAATCAAGCAAAGTTATTCGAAGGTTACAATTACTCTGTAAATTCGCAAACAATGTTTTAGATATCATGCAGTTAGTAAAACATGACTACAAGCATTTATCTAACATGTTTTGATAAGATAAACTGGTTCACAACATTTGTAGCCACAAACGACTATCCTTTTCAATTGGTTGATGAATTTAAATCTTTCCTTTCTTAAATAATATTTTGATCATGTACGTGAACTATACTCCAACCCATCGTAAATTGGGGAAAAGATGATGCTAAAACTGCCAACATTATGTGTAAGATTAATTGATAGATTTTAAAATTTTCCTTTTTTAGGGGAAAAAAAAGCATTATAAAATGTAAAACTTTCCTTAAAAATTAAGAAATAAGGGGAAATCCATTAAGTACTATATAACTTAACAATTTTTAGCAAAATTTAAATTATTATGCAAATAAAATTTCTATTTTATAATCATTTCATAAAATTCTGTTTTAAAATATTCTTATAAGATTCTATTTTATAATCTTTTCATAAGATTTTGTTTTATGATGAAATGTAAAATTCTGTTTTATAATCGTATCAATTAAAATATATTTTATAATATCATAAGATTTGGCCTTATATACTTCTCATACGAAATTCTATCTTATAGCCTTCCCATAGAGAGAATCTATTATATTTTATAATAAATATCAATTAAAATCCTATTTTTATATGCTCAGAAATTACGATTCTGTTTTAAAATCTATTTACAAAAATCCAGTTTTTATAATCCTCCTGTATGTTAAGTGAAAAACAAAGATGATTCAACTTTAATTTATTGTCCTATATAGCTTTTATACAGATAAAGAAGCCTAATCAGCTAAAATAAGAATGTAAAAACAATAAATTTGAAGGGTGTTTCATTTTCGCAACATTAATTAAATATAATTTTAATAGCTTACACAAACGAAATATAACTTTCATACCTTACATTCTTACTTAACGAAATATTAAAACTTTTAATTTTATTTTCATTTAAGGTGTTTTTATGTTATCACGAGTAAATAATATTTTAATTTGACACAATTATTATTGTATCGATTTCTATAATAATTAAATATATATGTTCCTCAAAGTTATATTTATGAATACTAAATTGTGTATTAAAATTGTCTTTGTAAAAAAATAGGATTACATAGAAATTTTTATGGTATCAAATAAAGTTGTTTTGAAAAATTTAATATAAAAATATAATTAAAAATTTTAATTCATGTCTTGTTTCAGTCATAAAGGGGTAAACTTTATGACAAAAAAATACAAGAAATTCTTATAAGTATTGCAAATAAATTAACGATTTCTATTTAATAATAATAAAAAAAAAACACCGAGAACAGAATTTTTATTATATTCCGAATATATCTAAAAAATATTACTTTTTATGCTCATAAAAATGAGTTTAACGCATTTGTAAAATATAATTTTAATGTTAAATGTGTGTTTAAAGCTCTTTCATTCTTAACACGTTCGCTGTTCCTATCTAAAATCAAAATTTTGGTATTATATTTGCATATTTTGGCACTTACTTATGGGTTTCTTCACTGCACTATACATCTCTAAAGTGTACTTATATGCAAATGTTTACTGCTACAATATGAATATTGTAATAACAATGGCGTTTGTATGAAGACGAGAAGAGGAAAAATTAATGATGTACTTCATTAAAAAGTATAATTATTTTAGTTAACGTGTTTTTAAATTTTAAGTGATTATATATTAGAACTTTTGGTACTTTTCCATTTTGCCAACGCAAGCAATAAAATCTCCAAAAATGATACTACCGATGCCAAACGGAATATGTGTTTCCTGTGTGTTGTCGCCAATTTAGTCTGCTTGGTGAGATTTGCGACGGCAAAATGGAAAAAAATACCGAACTTTTTTATATTGAAGATTCTATTCTTATGTCAATGTTTAGAGATAAATTTAATTAAATTTTAGTGCAAATTTTTAATATAATAATTCTTTCACAATCATTTATTTATACATTTTGTCGTACATGTAACACACTTTAAAACATAACATTATTCCAGATAAGCTGACTCATAGCGTTCATTTTAAATTAGTCCAAAACGTCAGAACAACACTTTTAATTGGACAAAACAAAGCATTAATAAAATGCATGGTAACAGTTGTGTATATTAACTACGTTCAAAACTTTTTATAAAATAAAAATGAACAGAAAAAGGATTCAATATGAAACTAAAATAAAATACATAAAAAATATAACTTAATTAGATGGAAATGTATAATTCTTTTTCAAAATTTATTTAACTGAAATACAATATTTGAAAGTATAATAATCTTTTTCGCACACTTTGTACTAAATTAAATTAGCTAAATTAATTAAAAATTATTCTATCATTCCAGTTTATGTACTACGTTCTTATTTTAATTTTCTTTCATTTCGGTTGACGTGTCTGAAATTAAATTCTCAGAGGTCTATTACTTCTAACATTTTGTTAAGGAGTGAGAGAGAGGACAAAAGAACATATCCAATAATTATAATCGCAATCGTTAATTGGAAAATTCTGGTAGAGTTCAACCTACTCTAATTAGAAATGAATAATGTACCTGAATGGATGCTCATTCTAAACTAATTAGATAAAGTCTTTCGAAGCAATAACAGAAATCTGGTCGTCAGACGTTAATTTAGGAACAATTAGATACAACTGTGCTACAAATCGATCGAAACATTGTTACTGCACATTCCATTTGGAGTCTATATTTACAATAGACGAGAAACAAGAATAAAACCTATAGGGAATATTTTCGTTCCCCCTCTGATGTAATGGTTCTGTTCTTTATGCGAATGTACAACTATCTATGCAAAAGATCTTTTATCTATGTAAATAATACTTTGAGTGTCTTCAGAACAAATTGTTATTTTAACATGAATATATACTTATAAGCATACAGAATGCAAAATTTTTTTACGATTTTCCTTTCTGCAAAATTTTAAAAATAAAAATTCCACGTTAGAAATCAATTTAATGTCCAGACAAATGCAGAGCACTTTTCAAATACATTATTTTCACTGAGTTGTGTATAAGTTTAATAGAATGAAATTCAAAAAGTTCTATGCAAAAAACAGATTTAGTCACCTAAGGTGCACTTTTTTTTATAATTATTAAATTAGTCAATAGAATTAAAGTAAGCAACTAAATGTCGAGAATTGGACCATTGCAAACTTTTCTGATAAATTATTAAATAGAATATATTTAAGCTAAATGTAATTAAAATTAAAGCAAACAATACATTTTTAAATTGAATATTTTATCAGCTACATGTTATTAAAATTAAACCAAACGATAACAAATTGAAAAGTGATCTGATACGCCAAAAGTGATCCAACTAAAACAATAGCCCCTTTGGTGGCTAATATATATATATATATATATATATATATATATATATATTTAAAAATTTATCTACTCTTAGTTTTGTAACATTACAAGACATCGTGAGTGTCCCGTTAAAAAAGAAAATGGCTTTTTATTTTAGTACTAGGACTGTTTATTTTTAACCGGCGCTATTTTATATTATTTCATGCATGAAATGTGTGATTTTGTAAACCAGAAAAAATAATTTAAGCTGATTTTCAGTGATAACTCCAGTCGGATAAATTATTCTATATCGACGAGAAAAGCTATTCATTTGAGAAAATCAGTGAAAAACTGTTATTCCTGTATTGCTATTTTCTTTAGTCCTATAACAATTTAAACGAAGCCAAGAATTCCGTGTTTCACAAATTGTGAAGCGATTACGTCTCAATTACGTCAAAATCTCTTGAAGATGATTACCAACAAACAATTGATTTCGACGGACAGAAATTGTACGGATGTACTGCAGGAGTAAGATGAAAGGTTTATGATAATTTTCACAAAAGTTTCAGGTAAATGGTATTTCTTATTTATTCGCAACTGAATGTAACGAAAGCAAATTGTAACTCTTTAGCAGGTTCAGTAATGCTTTGTCCTTTGTTTAATCCTTGGGAACTTTTCCTGTTGTTGTTAGAATTGGAAAATTTCTTTCAAGATTGAGATTAGAGGTTATGTTGATAAGAATAGAGTTTTTGAAGTATCGTGAATTGGATTGAGATGGTCTATTTGTAAGCTGGGAAGAATTTAATGAGGTGATTGGTAGTAGAGAGTGAGCGGAAGTTATCAACAAAGACCTCAGAATCATGCTTGAACTGCGTAAAGACGTATAGAAGGTACGTTAATAAAAATACGTAAAGGGTCAGGGAGTCGGACCCTCATTTAAAGTTTTACTAAGTACTCGAATTCGATTGTTTAGTATCAATTTATTACTCAATTATAATCTTTAGATTCAGACCTGTGGAGGAATTAAATCCACATGCTTGATTACAATTATCTTGTGTTTTGATCACGTTGATATCCTTATAAACTCAAGTTGAGTTACTGACTGATTTGACTTCAGTAGTGAATGTTTTGTTAACACTCTCTTTAAATCAGGAGTGTCCAGCCTTTTTGCTTCTCTGGGTTACATTGGAAGATGACGAGTTGTTTGGGACCACACAAAATAAATCTAATTGTAAGACATTCACAATAGCTCATTAGCAAAAAAAAGTTAAATATATAGCTCACATATTTAAGTATTTTATTAATTTATGATTTTCGTATTATAAAGGCTACAGCATTAAACTATATTTACATTGTTTTACACATCTTTTATAACATTTTACATACAACATTTCGTTATAAATTGTATAAGAATAATGACAGCTCGACATCATAAGACTAATGTGATATTTGACAGTGAATAATTAATTAATAATTAATGCATCAGTATCTCGATTGAAATAGTTGTAATTCTAAGAGAGTTCTCAAGATGTTCATCCAATATTGATGCTCTAATTGTATTCGAGGATATTTGTCTTTGGCAGGTATAATTTTTAAAAGTCTAGCAAGAGATTTAATGAAATTTCTCCTT
This sequence comes from Nephila pilipes, assembly GCA_019974015.1. NCBI lineage: Eukaryota > Metazoa > Arthropoda > Arachnida > Araneae > Nephilidae > Nephila > Nephila pilipes. The sequence continues at coordinate 275 of BMAW01029674.1, read as the reverse complement.
AACCTCGATGTCAGATGGCAACTCTATTCATTCAAGTTTGAAAATTTACTTAGCATGCATATCTATAGACTGTTAATGGAAAAATAAAAATAAAATAAAATACCTTATTTAGAAAATCCTAAATTTTGTTTTCAAATTCTTGCATCAAATTGCAAAGTAGGGTTACATACCACCTTTTAAGGTTATGTTCGGTAATTGAACCGCAAAAATGCTTGCTTTTATTTAAATTTGCTATAATTTGAATTTCATTTGATTGCCCGTTATACGTAACTTGG
>BMAW01029665.1:0-11907 GCA_019974015.1 Nephila pilipes | reverse complement strand
ATATTAACATTTAAAAAATGACTGTTTAATACAATAAACAGTAAATTTTAAAAAGTCTAAAATGAGTTTATAATTATGTAACTGGAATATTTTAAAATGGAAAATTTTTATTTCAGGAAAGATTAGATTTTAAGTAAAAGAATTCAGATTGTCGCCAAATATCCAATCTCACGTATGCAGTGCGAAGCATTCTTTTGAGAAAAGTATCTAAAGCAAAAAAGTTGTTGAATGAAAGTATTCCTGTCAAAAACATGCCTAGAAAATTCTTGAAATGAGAAGAAAAAAACGATGAAAAGTGTCACTAGAGTGGAATGATTCCTCTCTCTCTTTGAAAATACAATTTTTAGCCGAATACTCTACATGAAAAGATCTAACATATGAACACAATACGTATTGAAATTCTTTCGATATCAGAATTTGAACTAGGATATAGTTACAGGTTCATTTGAGTACAACAAATATTTTGAAAAAAAATTTTAGTTGTTTTTTTAAAAAATGATTGATGATTTTATACATAGAATAAAAAGTTTCAAGCTGGGTATCGGGTGCCCCTCGGCAATCGGCGACTTTTGGGTGCAATAACGATTTAAATGTGGTGATTTAGGTTATGGTAACCCTAATTTTTTGGTTAGCTTTTCATTCCCAACGTCTTCATGACGTCACTGCTTACGAAGCGTTAGTTTAGAGACCTTTCTTCTAAGTCGCCAAATGTTCGCCAAAACCGCCAATGAGCACCCAATATTGGACTTTATCCGAATAAAGATGTAATTAAATAGGTTTTTTATATATATATATATATTCAGTAAAACTAGATATCGCTATATTTAACTGATTTTCGAAACGTTTTATAGGGAAAAAAAACTTTGTAAAGCTATAAATATTAATGATATAACCAGGTTTCGTGCCCATTATTCTGGGAAACATTTCCATGATATAGTTGTTTGAAAATAGTTTTTTTTTCACATTTAATGTGGGCTTAAATATAATATATAAAAACATTTTCTCATAAATATTTAATTTCTTAATTGTTGCTCATAGAGTACAGTGTCCTTTAAATACATTAAGTAAATCTGAAATTAAACTTCAAAAGAGAAAAGGAGGAGGGAGAGAACGACGGCACACGGTAGAAAAAAAGGAAACTTAGTGCTATCAAAATTTTAATATCCAAGATTTATTTCTTATTAAAGTTTATTTTGGTGCTAATGCAAGATATATGCTTTTCTTTAAAGGAACTTAAGACTTCCCAAATGAAAAATGAAGGAATTTGAAAGGCGAAATCTTATGAAATTCGCACCATTTTAGGTAGAATACTTGGTAATCTATTTACAAACCGGATTCATAAGAACTACCAAATTCTGGAAAAATTATTTTTAGCTTTTAAAAGAACTTTAAGAAGCTTCGCACAGTTTTCTTCTGTTAGTTATTTAGTAAGAAAGTATTTCAATGTTCCTCTCCGTTGTAAGTTCTGAAGTGCTTTTGGAATTTATTTTTAGATACACTTGAATTCATCTTTTTAAAAACTACTACGCCCTTCAATATGCACTTTTTACATTCCGAAAAATCATTTTTTTTTTCAATTTTCAATATATTTTCAGTTTGCGTTTCATTTAAAAAAGCTTCAGTAATGTATTTATGTTTTGGAAGAATGTCTTATGGCTCATTTACAAGATTTTCCTTAATTTGCATTTGCATCTTTAACAGGTCAATTGAAAAGTCCACGGCCAACCATAGAAAAACACATTTTTTTTGGCAAAATTAGTTTTTTTATTCAATATAATTCCCTTCAAGGGTGATACACTGATTATAGCGACCCTCCAACTTTGCGATACCATTTTTGTAGTACGATTTGTCCTTTGCTTCAAAATAGGCTTCAGTTCCGGCGATCACCTCTTCATTCCACGAAAATTTCTTCCCAGCGAGCATTCGTTTGAGATCTGAGAGCAGGAAATAGTCGCTGGGGGCCAGATCTGGAGAATACGGTGGATGAGGAAGCAATTCGAAGCCCAATTCATGGATTTTTGCCATCGTTTTCACTGACACGGTGCATTGTCTTGGGGAAGCTGCACTTTCTTTTTCTTCAAATGCGACCGTTTTTCGGCGATTTCGTCCTTCAAACGGTCCAATAACGCTATGTAATAGTCGCTGTTGATGGTCCTTCCTTTTTCAAGGTAGTCAATGAAAATTATTCCATGCGCATCCCAAAATACAGACGGCATAACCTTGCCAGCCGACTGTTGCGTTTTCCCACCCTTTGGAGCGGGTTCATCGTGTGCAGTCCACTCGGATGACTGTCGATTGGACTTCGGAGTGAAATGATGGAGCCATGTTTCCTCCATTGTCACATATCGACGCAAAAACTCGGGTTTATTACGCTTGATCATCTTCAAACACTGCTCCGAATCATCAACTCGTCGTTGTTTTTGGTCAAAAGTGAGCTCGCGCGGCACCCACTTTGCACAGAGCTTTCTCATACCCAAATATTCGTGAATGATATGATGTACACGTTCAGTTGATATCTTTAGAGTATCTGCTATTTCATTCAATTTCAATTTACGGTCATTCAAAATCATTTTGTTGATTTTTTTTAATGTTTTCGTTGGTAACAACCTCTTTTGGGCGTCCACTGCGTTCACCGTCTTCGGTGCTCATTTTAGCATACCAATCCTTGATGGTTGATTTTCCTGGGACAGTGTCCGGAAACTCGGAATCAAGTCCAAGTGTTTGCTTTAACTGTATTTTTTCTTTTCAAAAAACAATATTTTATCAACACGTGAAATTCCTTTTTATCCATTTTTTTCACAATAACAAAAGTTGCTTCACTCAAAATGCTATAATTCACAAACTAATGATCCGACTGCTGTCAAATTTATACACGCATCTTTTGAGGGTTAGGGCTAACTAAAACACATATGGATTTAATTCTAGTAGCACCATCTATGTGTCCGGCCGGGGACTTTTCAATTAACCTGTTATTTACTAACTAAATAGATTATTTTAAAAATATTTAGTTTTCATTTCTAACTTTGATGAATAACTACTATTAAAGAAATATATTTTTGTAATAAAATATAATGGACCATGAATAAAAATAAAAATTTCATACACATTCAATATAAACTCCATTCTAATCTTTCGAAGTAAATTAATACGGATGTATAGACATTTGATACCAAAATATGAACAATAAAAAAAGAAATTCTTCAAAGTAGTTTTAAATAACCTTGGTACAAATTATTTCTCATCGAAATAAATTTACTTATGCATAACAATGTTGAATTTAAGTTTCAAGGATACATTTGAGTATATAGTATCTGTTGTGTTTATTATTCTTTAAGTCAATGATTCCCAGCGGAGTCAGTATCAACCACATGTAGGCGTTAATATTATAAAGTGGGTATTGTGGGAATTACTGCAACATCCCCCATGAAAAATTATTCGCAGGAACGCACTGGTAAGCTTGATTGATACCAAATATTATCGAACACATGTCTCCACAAAAAGTTCTAAGTGTTTTGCAAGCAAGTTAAATTCGTATTAAAGGTAGATATATGTAAATTTTAACGTTGTTTCCAATACTTTTTTGACTAGTAAATTGTCGAGTCGTAATGTGTGCAGTGCATCACAGTCATCACAAAAGTGTGTCTGGGCTCTTTTAACAAAGATTATATTTACAAGCTTGGACAGGTCGCGACAAGAATAAGACTACTGCTGACATGCCACTTCTAATATTTCAGAGTATTGACAATCTTATAGAGTTTTCGACTTTTCTTCTCAAAGCTAGACTAATGTTTTTAATTATATCAAATAAAATGCAATCGAAAGAGGGAAAATATGAAGGTTTCTGCATGTGTGATTACTTCTTTTTCTAACTTTCAGTCTTTTTCTAAATTTTAATTTATAAATATTTATTAAAGGACGGAAAACTCACAACGACATTTCTAATTTTAAGAACGTGAGTCGGTGCACCCACCGATGAGTTTATTTTTCTTTTGATAATGGTATGATGAGTAATTCTTTTATATAAAATAATGGAAGACCATAAAGGATTTGAGAACGTAGGCTCCAGGTTAGAGAGAAGTGGGTGTAGAACTACATCCCCTTCGGGCCTCAAATTAATTTTGAACTCGTTTGAGATTCGAGAAGAAGCTAATTTTTGTTACAGAAAAATACCATTCGAGTACTCACTATGCAGGGTTTATGGAGTTCATGTCCAAAGTTATACGCTCAACCTTTTCTAATCTCAGAAATTTCATCTGCCCTGTGTGATCATGCATTGCCTCAAATATTTAAAGCATTTATATTTGAGGTATACATTGACTGAATAAGTAGAAAATTACTACTACTAGTAATAATATATATTACCTTTTAATTACAAAAATTCGATTAAAATCAATTGAAATTTAACTATAGCTGACTTACTAAACAAGTTGACTTTATTTTCTCTCTTCTTAAGGTAATTGAAATACTTTCTCAAGGAAAAACAATCATATCTTATGAAAAGTTTAAGTAACCAACTTTTTGAAATCAAAAGCAATGAAAGCTATATTTTAATATTAAGATATCTGTATGCAGGGTGTTTCGGAACTCATGGGCCGAAATTTAAGTGGTGATAAGAAACATGTAATCAAGCAATTTTCACAATACAATACATAGGCGGAGAGCAAGCGCGGTGAACCGATAGATGGTGCTGTAATGGAAATCTTAAAGTGCGAATTTTCTTTCAAATCGTCATTTCTACCATAGATTTCAGGAAAAGGCAACCTACAGTAATCAGAAAAGGGCCAAGTCACATGAAATGAATGGTAGAAATGACGATGTGTATGAAACCTCGTGTTTTTATGATTTCCATTATAGCGCTGTCTAGTGTTTCATTACTTTCGCTCCACCTGCACATTGTAAGGTGGAAATTTATTATTTACATGTTTTCTATTCCCCTGTTTGCTACACCCAAAATTTACGTCTTTGTTTACACGAAGACAATTCCATTTAAATATGTAAATTGTATATGTGCAATCAATAATCATTAGTGATATTTGCATCCGTGCATGTCGTGTTACACATTTTGGTAAAGATTATTTACAATATACTAAATTTATAAAACTAAGAATTGGAAGAGCACTTACATAAATCCAACATTCTCTCTACATACCGAAAATAATGATCTATCCAAGAATTAAATTTAATAAAAATTTTGCTCAATTTTTTTAAATATTTTATTTTTCGGTAACGATTTTTAAACATTTGAACTTTATGATTCAAATTCCCCATAATACATTTACAAATATCTTGCAATACTTAAGATTGGTCAGTGTTTCATCAAATAATTATGTTAACCTGATAGGAAAAATTCATTTCATAAAGTGCGAAATATCAGCAAAATTAGTAAAGTAGATTTTGAAAAAAGTGGACCAGAATCCTAAAAACCATATGGCTACGAAAACAAGAATCCATTTCCCTGCAAAGCTTAACTTGTGAAGGAAAGAAACATTTGCAGACATGTCATGATTTATTCAAGGGAAGTTTAAGCAAAGACACCTTCCCCTTGGTGGCTGTTTTAGGACTTGACTAAAACTTTGCAAATTTGACACCAAATACAAAATTTCAGAATGTGCTGGAACCTTGGCGAAATATTGACTGGGAAGAAAGTTGTAGACATTTTGCGAATTTTCGGTGCAACGTCACACGTAACCGGGACAGGCATAAATACGCCGAGAGCCTCAGTCAGAGTCAGTCAGTCAGTAATTCTGTTTACGGAGTTTGCTTTAATGAATAATTGAGAAATTTATTTGAAGCGGTCGGAATTGGATATGTAGAGGAACAGCCGGTAGCGTGCTGAATAGTTACTGGAGTAGCAGCGCGTCGTTGATTTGTCCGTAGTGCGTATTAGTGACATGAACTGAACATTGCTCATACAAATGTGACTGTTATTACAAGTGATGTTTTTGTTCCTGTATCTGCGTCGCTAATCTATAGAAATGCTGTGTTCCTGTTTGTGCTGTATATTTTTCTCCCTTGCATTACACATTCATTCACAATTTTAAACTTAACCTGCCAGCTAACGCGCCCTCTACAGTAACGTGAAAGGTCGTGCGTATTTCTTAAATAACTACTGTATTTAAGAGTGTTTATGGTAAAATTTAGTTATAATTAGTAACGGATTAATAAGAACATTTTAATTAAATGCTATTAAAAATCGCACGAAACAATGTATATATAGGTTTTAAATGTTTCTTAAGAACTAAGACTGATTGCGAATATTTGATCATGCAGAAGCAAATTCCACAGCCATAATATAGAGGGAGAATCAAATATCTTTATTTCCATTTTGTTCCTTATTAACATATTTTCATTTTTCTAATTTCTCCTCCTGTCTTTCAATATCTCCTATTTGTTTTTTTTTTTAAATATTTTTTGTAAATTATATCAATTTTTATTTAAATATTTAATTTTAACCTTCCAGCAAGTGCGCGTTCTCTATCGTGAAAGGTCGCGTGTATTTCCTAGATACGCTACTGTATTTAAGAAAGTTAATGGTAAAATTTGGTTATAATTAGTAAATAATTCATAAGTACATTTTAATTAAATGATACTTATTTAAGAATAATAGGAGACAATGTCAAAATAAAACATCTAAGCACTATTAAATGACCAAATCTTATTGAAATTGCATAAAAATTAAATAAATGAAATTGGTGATATTTTAATTGAAGTATTTACATTTCTTACACAAAAGCTTAAAGATAATATGAAACATTTAAAAAAAATGAACTCAATTTAAATAAATAGGCAGAAAAATCTGTTTCATATTCATTTCGTTACATTGAGGGTATTCTCTACAATTCTTCAAGGTTATCACTATTCTTCAAGGTTATCACTATGGTAATCAATTCTAACTCTATCACTATGGTAACCACCAGCCGAATAAAGCAAGCCCAAAAGTGCTATTTCTGCTCCCTCCGTATCTCTGGCATTCCTTGAACAAGAGTAATTAGGCTCCACAGAACAAATATAATTATTAGTCTTTTCAACTAGGCTTTCGGTTGTGCAATCAGTAATGGGATATTTTCATGTATCCAAATACACGTGTTAAATCTTTGGCTCACCCGATTGCTGCAGGAATTTTAATACATTTATTGCGAGGCACGCATTTAGTTTTCTTGAATGGATTTTTCTGCCATTTCCACGTCTCGATGATGTTTCTGTTTTTCTTCAGATGGGCTATGTAGGCATCTGTAGATCTATCGTCATTATTTTCATCTTCTGGATTGCTTGTTGCACTCATTCTGATTCCGAATCATCTTCTCTTTCTGAAATGTACTCTTCTTCAACTGTATCACTTTCATCGAAATATATGTAGTCATCATCATCACTGTCATAGAAAAGAATGTTTCTTATAGTCTCAAGGTCATTAGGATTGTTCATGTTGAACATTTTGCTTTTACCCGTGATTACTGAAAAAATGAGCGGAAATAAATCAGGTAGAAGGAACATTCGCACGCATGTGATAAATACAGTGTATCTCTTCCAAACCTTAAAGCCATTAAACACAAAATTATATCAAATTATAATGATTAAGTCGAAAATAATAAAGATATTTTATAACAAAAAGGGAAATCAGATATAACAAAAACTTTCCTGAACGGTCGCGTGTATTTTTAAAATACAAAATGCAGATTTGCAGTGTCCTATCAACGACTCGAAATCCAAACAATGACTGACAGTGGCACAAAAGGAGCGGGAAGAATAGCTAAGGATAGGAGCTCGTAGTGCCATCTGGTATAAAGATGATAAACGAAATGGATATCTAATGTATCTCTCACAAACACGGGCCCGCTGTAAGGCTAAATTTTAGAACGTTGTATAAATCAAATTTTCATCAATAACACATCAATGAAATAATCGAAGTGCCACCTAATTCAACATCTTAGTTACCTTAAATCTTTGTAAATTAGATATATATGGATCAATTGAATGGAAAGTTACTTCTATTAATAATAATATAAAATACTTTTAATTTTTCGGTCGTAGACAATTGAAATTTAACTACTTCAGAATTACAAAATGAGTTGATTTCATTCCATTTTTTTTACTCTCGTATAAACGTGAAGATTCCGACATTCCATTACCTCGAGATAATCACCTAATTCGCATTCAGTGGAATATTGTTTTTCTTTTCGCTGGTAAGATTTTGAGAAAACTATTAAGTCAAATAAAAAAGGTGAAATTTTTAAATAGAACACTTCTGAAAACACAAACTCCTTGTATTTTGAAACCGGAATTGTGATTACGAAATGTACTTTGTAAGAGTTTAATTAGTTCTCCCTTAGTTTAATTAGTTTCAAGATTCCACGATAATAATAAGATTTTGTATGTATATTTGTATGTATATTTGAACCTACGATTTTAATAAGAAAAACAATAAATTTTATCATTCTGAAATTCATGTATAAGTTGTTTTAATATGTATAGTAAATGCGTATCCTGCTAAAGGAATAAACCGTGATGTTGTATTCATACATAAAATTTATTTCTGTATTACTTTAGAAGTTAAAGAAATGCTCTTATTGTTATATTCTATATCGTACCTTCTATAAAATACAAAGTCCGACCTAGTGTAAAGTCCTAGCTACGTTCCTGTCAATACATCTTATTGGAAGTGTCACGTGATGAATTAGAACTTTTAATGCAGAATTTCAAAAACAGCATTCATTGAAGTTTTTGTTTGAAAATAGATTTGCCGAAAATCTAAATACCTGTTTAATTGAAAGGACGCGAAAGTCAACATAGATCTTTAGAACTAAATTCTATTGGGAAGAATCGCTTCCTTTATTTTTTTGAAAAAAATATAATGACATACCGTATAGCAGCATAGGCAATCAAAAGAACATCGGTACCGTTCCATTTTCAAGGGGTAGTTCCAAAATCAGAGTTAGGAGCTCACAGACGGGATTGATTTCATCGTCCCGTCCTGATGCCCATCTTGCATATTGCTGCTAATTCTATTACTCACTATGGCGTGGAGCAAAATTTTGGAGATTAGGTATCACTTTGAGTATAGTCCTTATTATTTGATTGCGATTTAAAATATCAAGTTCCGTCACCAGAAATCCCCATATTGCCTCTAAGTGTGATTCTAATATGAAATCAATCAACCAATTTTGAAGAGAAATTTATCTAAGAATTTATTGTAGCAAAAGGAAGGATAAGAATGGCCTTTTAAAGTACTTTTATAATAAAAGATATTAACATAATTCTTTATTTCGAATACTAGACACCTTTTAGAAAAATATTATTCCATCTTAATGATTAATATACGGAATAAAATAATCATAAAACAATCACAAAGCCTTCACAAATACCTCAAAAGAGTATTACGATGAAAACGGTAATTAAAACTGTTATCTGTAGTTGTAATGAAGTAATAGAAATTAAGAGAAAAGAATTATTTATTAAGAAATCTTACTTCCTAATTTTCCTTACAAAATTATAAGATATCGTTGTAATTGCAAAAAGAGATAATTTCGAAAAAAAACATAATCCCGAAATAATTTTTTTTAAAAAAAATAACTTTTTTAATTCAAAGTATTATATCATCTAAGATTTCAGAGAGAACAATTAAAAATGGTTTCGTAATGGTATGCATAATATTTAGCATTTTCCTTAATTACCTTAAAATATTTCTAATTTCTGAATCTTATTTCATTTTTTTTTGTTAGTTTAAACCATAAATTACTCCCAGTTACTGTACATTAATTGAAATAATGTAAGTTTCAATAGATAAGCCTATTAGAAATAAAAGCGTGCAAAATAAATGTTTACAAAAAATCAGGTCGAGGACTCAAGACCGACGCAATTAAAGATCCACCATGTTGCGAGATTGATGCACGTACGTTGAATATTATTCATATAGGAACGCAAAATTTTTGTATGAAATATATATATATATATATCCTTTGCCCATGATTTTCTCCAACACATGCTAACTCATATATATATATATATATATATATATATATATATATATGGGGGGGTGTAAGTGTGGATGTGGGTGTGGGTGTGTGGGTGTAATCTTCCTGGGGGATCGTAACTTGATGCCCGTTTTGTAGGTTTCAACGGAATGCGCCAGAATCTTGAATGATTTCAACACTTTCAAGAATTTAATATGTGACCAATTGCAGGACTTCTTTGTGCAAAAACCATTCAATTAGTTTCCACATATGCATTAAACAAAGCACTATTTACGGAGCACCCTGTAATAATTTGCTCTGTTATGTAGTTTTACGTAAAGTACATCAAAATGCTTACAAGAGATTTTATCAATTGACTCATTAAATTATATTATCTTATTTGATTGATTAAATTATTTGATCTTATCGGATTGATTAAATTATGTCATCCTTTCAACAGTTACAACATAAAATCGACCAAAATATAATGTACGCATGGGCCTTAAAGTCGAATGTTTTCTACCAACTTAATACGTATGACATTTATGCCTAACATAGGAATAATCATGCATGAAACGCCTTATAGACAAATTTACAAAATGATATTAATTGATGTGAATGCTGCATCATGTCTGAATTTTTTTTCAAACAATAGAATGTTTCAAATATTCCATGTATCATGTCAAAGTTTGTATAAAAATAGGAATTTTTACAACCGCGACTTCTTTTAATACGTATGTCACAAGGTCAATTTTGATCGATTTATTTTTACAAATATTTTTTATAAGTAGTATGAAGTCTAGATGGACGATGCATATGTTGCAGCTTGTGATGTTACTTATTTTGTATTGGTATTTTTGTGTTAGAATTTATAATTGAATAAATCGTTACATTTAAAATAAAAACGATGCTCAGTATTATTCAAACGCGATTAACATCAACAACTTGTAACTATTTTAATTGTTATGTAATATAGTTTAAAATATGAGTGTTCTTCATCCACATTCTAGAAAGATTTTGAAAACGTTCGTCATTTCGAAATGCCGAAATTCTAGAAGTTTCCTTTAATCCTGTACCTGTTTTCCATTTAGGCTATATAGCCCATTAATGAAGATTGGTACCAGTTTTAATGTCATTCGTTTTTAATCAGGTTTAATTCTTTTTAAATAAAGAAAAAATGTGTTCCACATGTGACATGATATTGCATATCAAATTGAAGCGGCCCTCTAACTATCGTGTGGAAATTAAATGAATGAGGTGCCACTCATACATGCCCATTAACCATAGTCCGAAATTAAGTTTTCCAGTATGTATCATATTTTAGTCTAAGACATGGCGCCAGATAACTAAATAGTACAAAAAGAGTGCTATAGATGCGACGAATTCGCCAACGTTATAGCATACACTTATTAGATTATTTACTGTGCAAATCATATGTTAGAGCAATTAGGCCAATTTTATAATCTCTTGTTAAATGAATATCTAAATGCTTCTTAATCTCTCAGAAGAATTACAACAACCTTTAGCAGAAAAGACGGACATTGTATTTTTCAGCTGACCATTCGCAAGTTGACACTTAAATTTAAAACTACCTTTCTCTTTTACTTCCACACCACGCCAAAAGAGAAGAATTGGAGCCTCAAATAGTTCAGTGCTACACGGCAAGTTTTTAGATGCGTCAGGCTCAAACCCATGACTTGGCGGAAACAGCAAATACCTAAAATATACTTCCCAGACCAATAGGTAACATAGCTAACCTCTGTCGCCAAGTCATGGACTGAATTGTGATTTTAAAATGGAAAAAGTAATTATTAGTATATTATGTATCTGTAATGTAATGTTAAAATAGAGGAAATGGATAATTCGCTAATATTGTGAAACAACAAAGGAGTGACCTAACAATGTTGATTTGTGTACTGTTATACCTGTACAACAATATATAGTAAGAATCAGTTGAAAA
>BMAW01029663.1:0-13136 GCA_019974015.1 Nephila pilipes | reverse complement strand
GGATACCTTAAGATTTGGCAACTGATCTCGTAATTATGAAAAAAAAATTTAAACACAAAAACTGAAATAATTATAAAATGAAATGTTATTAAAAACAAAAAAATGAACCAAAAAGAGCAAATTCTTGTATGTGCAATAATGAAATGCAATAATGAATGTATGAAAACCACAAATCATGGTGTGTGAAACACATGCACAAAACTGAACAATCAATTAGATCAGCGTCTCTTAAACATTTGGTTATGATCTCAAATGGGGTTGCAAAACAAGATATTGGGTTTGCGAAAATTTAATTTTCGTGCATGAATTTAAAGAAAATCAGTCGAAATGTATTCTCCTCACGTTTAATGCGTTACATTGACGGATACCTTAAATTTATTATTTCTGTGAAGCTGAATTACAAACTCGAAATACTAGTCAGTTGAGCTGAAAATCATATTTACATATTGACAATATACTCATAAGTGAATTATTATCATGCTTTGCGTTTCAGTTTCAACATATTTCGGAATCAAAATATGACCGTACACGTGTGATACGTATCATTCTGCACAACATAGGCGAATAAGTCTCGGCGCTGCTGCGACTAGTATGAAACGTTTTTCTAACATAGTCAGTTGTGTTTGTTACGTCACAAGTGTGTACATCACAAGAGGAATATAGTGTACAACTTTACGGTTTTATTCCATTAAGATTTGAATAATTATAAGAAGATTTGAATAATTATTAGATAAGTTATTTTATTTATATTTTAAGATAAAATTATTTTTTAGCCAAGGATGATAAAAAATATGAGAATTTCAGTTTAATTTAATGAAATAAGTTTTTATTAAAAATTGAATAAATTAGAAACAAAAGTTATATTTATTACTTACTTTTTTAAAATTAAATTAGAAATGAAACAATATGATTTTTATTTTTATTTTTTTATACTTATGTATAGGGGAAGGGGGTTGTTCGAAATTTTCAAGCGTGAGAGTGGGTTTGTTAGACTAAAAAGTTTAAGAACCACTAATTTTGAAAATAACTTTTTGATGAAATATAAATTTAGAAAAACAATTAACTTACATGTTGAAAAACTATGAACGCAATCATTTCAAATCAAACCAAGTCTTGAAGAAACAGCAAAATTTGAATTAAAATAGCATAGAATCTGACGTAGCACAAAAGTTTTTCAAGCGATAAGAATAATTATTGCTAGCTGTTTGCCACTAAGTTCTTGAATCAACCATTCAACTGTATAAGGCTCGCGCACACTGACATAATCTCTGTCCAATAAATGCTCGAACTAGCTCAGTATGGCAACCACCCATGCCCACGGAGTAGCGTAATGATTACAATCTAATCACCCGTCAGTATTCGTTCAACCGTCGAGACAGATACAGTGTTGGAGTTGTGGTTATTCTGTTGTTCGTGCTTTTCTCTGTTATCGACAATGGAAATGGATGCGCTTACCAAACAAACACCAAAGATCAAATGTTTGGTAAAACTCGAAAAATTTCTCAAGAAATTCTTGAAATGCTGACGACTGTTTACGGAGATAATGCACAGAAAAAAAGTAGCTATTTTCAAGTGAAGTTAATATTTCAGTGAGAGCTATTCATGAATAATTCAAAGCAATGGAGACTTTCATCCTCTATTATTGAGGAAAAACTGGACATGTGTGGGCTCTTGTCCCTGACAATTGGTTAATCACAGTTCGAATGATCCCTGAGTAACTAAAATTAACGAAAAATTCTCTGCACAAGATTCTTTGGATCATAAGTAGAGGTCCACAAAAAAAAACCACTAGAAGTATCGTGTTCGGCGAGCGTAGTGAAATCAGTGACACAGTGAAGGATGTTTTCTGTATTACGACAATGCTCCTTCACATTCTATTGTGATCGTTCGCGAGTTTCTGGCCAACAATTCGATCATCAGGCCTGATCATACTCTCTACTCACCAGATCTAACCCTGTGTTATTCCCCCTACTTCCAAAACGTAAAATGTTTGTGCGAAGTCTCCAATAGGACGATGTTGAGACAATGAAACGAGAAACAACGATGCAGCTGAAGAGTCTAACTTCCAAGGACTTAGAGATATTTCAAAAATGGTAACAGCCACAGCAGAGAAGCATGCAAAGCAGAGCAGAGAGAGAGAGAGAGTTACCTTATAACTCAGATATAAAGAATAATACAAGATGAAAGAATGCGAACTAATAGAATAAGAAATCTACAGCAGCAATAGTAGATAGGATGTTCGAGTACTAACAGATGGTACAAAGAGAGATTGAAAGAAGACATCAAATAAGTAGTGCTCTTTGGTTGAAAACGTATGAAGGTTCAACTCTACATGTTTAGTAAATTAATCAGCGTGGGACCAATATAAGGACATAAAAAATGAAATCCAAATTACTTTATCTTGAAGTGACTATTTCTTGATTGATAAGTTATAGAATCTCGATGGTTCAGAATCCTAGTAGCGAACACGTGGACTCACAATTTTAAAACATTGCCTTACACAATCGCCTGGTAGCCGGCCGCTGTAATTCAAGTCCACTAATACGATGCCGGCTTCGAGGCAAAATGAGGACTTGTAGCTCCTTCTTGGTGTTTCTTTCTTTCCGTCAACATGGGCGATATGTAATCGATAATTGGAAACCTGAGAAATCAATCTATTAAATTAGGTATAACACATTCGATTTATCTTGATAGATCCAAGTTACCAACAATTATTTTGGTTATTTTTTCAACAACGCAGTAGTAGGAATGGCGCACCTTCAGAAATGCTTATCTAAAGCGGAATTTAGAATCATTTTCTTTTAATTCTATATCTTCTAATTTTCTCATAACTTGTTTTCTTAAAATTAAATAGAAAACGTTGGATCGACTTGCAGAAAAACATTAGTAAGCCAATGGGTTAACAAAAACATCGATCACGTTAACCCAGTATTGTGTACTGGTAAAACATCAACCCTTGTCAACGTATCTAGAAAAAAAAAATTATAATGGAATATGTTTAAGCATTTAAAAAACTCATTGCTGAGGGATAATTGAAGGAATGCAATTCGTAGCAGAAAGTTATCACACTAGATATGGAGCTTGGTGATGAAGCGCAAGCATCAATTTACAGAGTAAAAATCAGTATGCGTGGAATTCGAGCGTCCAGTAAATGACTACCAAGAATTATGATTAGTTGAGATGCGAGGACATGAAATCTATAGGTTCGAAATATCTTCTAACCATAACCAAACTGAATCTGGCAGATCTCGGTTGTTGGTGGAAAGGAGAGCATCTGGAAAAGTCGAGAAAGGAAATCAAAATCTAATGGACTATAGTTGCTGGGAATTGCTGTCGGCTCATTTAAGAAAACTGCTTCTCTCTGTCTGCCTATGTAAACTGATTATTTGAATTCAAAATAAAATATATATAGTACGAACAAATAAATCTATTTAGATCCAAATTTATTGTATTGATTGGCGCGATTTAGATAGTTTACAAGACATTTTTATACATAACACAAGGTCAATAAAAGTGTAGGATTTGTATTTTTCTACAAAAAAATCCTACGAAAGATATAAAGTTATGTGTTTTAAGCAAACGTAGTGCAGGATAAAGTGATCTTAATTCTGAGTCGTAATAAAAATAAGCAAATTATTTTCATGATTTTTTTGGTTTTGAACATTAGAGACAAATTATTAATTCTAATTAGTTTTTCTCCACAGGTGTAATAAAATATACATTATAGTTAAAATGCATTTAAATTAAACTGGCCTTCGACAAGGAAAAATGAGCTTATTCTGTATACATATGTCAAATTTAAACAATCCTCATTTTATAAAATTAAACGCAATAGATGTCATATTTTGATAATGAGTAATATGATATGACGCAATAGATGTCATATTTTGATAATGAGTAATATGATATGACGCAATATATGTCATATTTTGATAATCTGTATACTTATGTTTCCCAGTTATTTAAAAAAATTCTCATTTATGTACATTAATTATTATGCACGAGCAACTAATAATCAATTGCTTTTTATTTACATTTGCAAGTCGTGAACTTATTTTTAGGGACCTTTTGTATAAAAGTCACTACTTTTACGACTTTGAAAATTTGAATTGTTTTTAGAAACTTAACATTTTACATACTGAACATAATCATAATGTCGAAATTTCAAGTTAATAAAATTCAAAGATTTTTCTGTTTGAAGATTCAAATTTCCCTTACTTTTTTATACAATGATTTTGCTTTTCCAAAATTTGTGAATGTTTTTTAGACAAAAACTGCGTTCACTGCATAAGGACTAATCTTATTTCATAATATGAAAAATATCAGCCCTATGTGTAAAGTAGAATTTTAGAATAGGTTTTTGAGAAATTTGAGAAAAACAGAAATACATATATGTTTCTCTGTGGCATAACACTTGTTTGTTACTTTTAATTTCAATTTACTAAAACTTCATTTATCGAATTTTCTTAAATAATGAATCTATGGAATCAGTGAAGCACCCTCTAATTTGTAACAGTAAAATAAAAAAAAAAAAAATTCGAAAATTTGAAGAATTTAAGGTCTCAGTTACCTTAACCTTGTTATACGAAATATTTCTCCCGTTTTAAATCTGATTTTAAAGCAATATTCACGGCAAATTTCATATTATTTTACTCAGCAATTTGTACATATTTTCTTATGAAAATAAATGTCCTTTTTTTCTTCTTCTTTTTCATGAGCACAAAAGAGGAAAAAAATTTAAACATCTTATTTTTGTTTTCAACATTTTAGAGTAACGCAATGTAACTGTAATGTATAGAAATTCGGAAAAAAAAATTAATGATCATTCAGTTTTAATGTTTGAATAACAAATATTCAAATTGTAGAGGCAATTATCCCTCTTTCATGCAATTTAAAATCTCTCACAAGTTTTACATTCTATAGCATAAACTATAATAACAAAAAAGAGAAATATTACACAATGAATTTACACCAAAAAATATTAAATGAGTTATTAAGTTAAAATAAATTTCTGAAGAGAATCCTGGAAAAATGTTACAAGATCTATTTTTTTCTAGTAAAAAATTTTAGAATTCATTTCTTTGATTAAAAATACTCGTATGTAGTTGCATTTTTGTGTTAATTAACCAGTAACTGCCATACATTTTACTACTATTCCCAAACCAATTAATAAAGGAAATATATAAGAAGCTGAATGACAATCAATGTGCCCAATACAAGTAAAATTTGTTAATACGATTTCAAATTTATTTTTAAAAATATTATCTCGCTGCCATAACTTTATAATATATATTGCTATAACATAAAATAAAATAAAATTATATCAGAAAATATTCTGTAAATAATTATTCCATTTCAATTGAAAAAGTTAAAACGTTTAAAATTTATAGATTTGTAATAATGAAGTAAACTTTTTTAATAGCCATAATAAAATTAAATTGATTAATTCGAAAAAGAAATA
This sequence comes from Nephila pilipes, assembly GCA_019974015.1. NCBI lineage: Eukaryota > Metazoa > Arthropoda > Arachnida > Araneae > Nephilidae > Nephila > Nephila pilipes. The sequence goes on along the minus strand of BMAW01029663.1, from coordinate 7,675 downwards.
TTTTTTAATAATGTTTTCGCAAACCTTTTTTTATAGAAATAATTATTCATATTTTGTAATTAAAATTCTTGTGAATACATTGAACTTAGACGAGAACGTTTCTCTGTAATTTTACAACCAGCTTTAAAAAAAGTACTTCACAAGACACTGACGTCACTAACATATTAAAATTTCCCTCTGCTAGTTTACATAAATTTAGAAAAAGAATTTTTTCCCTATACAGTAATGGATCTTGATGATGGTGAAGAAAATTTTCTTAAGATAAATCTACAAACTTCAGCGACTGCAATTGACAGCCTTTGTAAGACAGCCTTAAAAGAAGAAAAATCAGTGCGCGAATGAAAAAAATTAATAATTTAAATTAATAATGGTTAAGATTGAGTAACTGACTCAGCATTAATTAGTAAATAATCGTAATTTTAATTAATCGTACAAAATTAAAGTTATAGTCAAAACACTTAAATTTGTTAATAAAAAAGTCTTTTAAAAAAGTAAAGTTTTATGTGTTTATTGTTAGCTGCTCATTATAGTAAAATAGTTTCTTATTGATATAACTACTAAACTAATGTCATGAAATATTTTTTAAACATCTTTCTGACCTCCCCCCATTCATTCTATTGAATGTTTCGAAAAGCGTCGGTGTTCAAAAAAGCGAGGATGTTGCTTTATATTTCACAGTTCCTGATATCGAAATTCAGGAACATGAATGGAGACAGAAAAAATGCTAAAGAATTTCAACGTTTTAATTGGCTGAAGAAAATGCTTGATACTTTGATCAAAAGAAAAAGTTCACTCCAATAGGGTACTGTGGCTAGACAGAAATAATTCATATAGAATTCTAGTAATAAATTATTAATATTCTTAAAAGAAACGACTCGTAATCGGATTTCATGTTGTTGATGACCTAAAATATCTGCGAAACTGATTTGCATAATATGTAAAATAACTCAGAAAATTGACTAAAAATAACTAAAATGTCTTCAAAATAGCCTGAAAATTGAATTAAATATAAATACTTTTATAAATTTATTGTTCTGAAACGTAGTAATGAAGTCGTTACTATTGAGTGCATTGTAATAAATCACGTCAAGATACTTAAAGTCAGAAACTGGTCAGAAAAAAATGTGAAATTATATTCTACTACATATAAAAAATGTATACAAATTTTCAAAAACTGCAAAACTGATTTATAATTTTTTTAAGAATACGGGAAATGATTTAAAATGTGTTTAAAATTTTGAAACTAGTATAAAAATAAAAAAAATAATAATATGACAAAAATTAACATAAATTTATATTAACAAATCAGTTTGCTTATACAAATTAGAAATGTCTACGAGTTATAAATTTAGGTGTGTATGTATGAGAGAGCGATCTAGAATAATACATATAATCGCAATTTATGTATTCGGAATCAGAACTATAATCAGCACACTTTTGATTTAAATATTTTTGGATGCTCTTAAAAGCGTTAGAATGCGATAACAAATATGAGCTTTTTACTTCATATTTAATTTGTTATATATTAATAAAGAGAGAAACTATTTAAATAAAAATTTAAATTTTCGAAAAAATGTTTTTGAAAAATTCTTTAACATTTCGAAGCATTATAAATTAAATATTTGACAACAATTATAAAATTGTTTGTTTATTACTAACCAGAGAGCAAAATAATCATTATAAAAATAATTCTTGTTAAAATCATTTCATTTTATATTAAATTATCAATGAATGCAAGACTGAATAATGTTCTGTATGCATCTGTAGCTAGGAATTATTTCATTAAAATCTGGTTTTATCGGAATTTATTAACGACTAAAGTGATGATTTCCACATGAGAGGCAAATAAAAATTTGTCTTTGAATAGTAGGGCTAATGAAAAATAATTTTGGAAGTTTATGATGCATTCAATATAAGAAAAAATTCTTATCTAAATAAAAAATATTATAAGAGTCTAAAGTTATACAGAAATAACAAAACAGTGCAAATTAGCTCGTGTTATTTAGATACGTGGTATATACTCGTTTTCAGACATTCAAAGTTTCATTTAACACATACAATATTATTTTTACTGCCCACCTCATATAAAAAATAAATATTATAAGGTATTGTTCCCTTTAGTCTTAAGCATGATCTAATTACTTGTGCTTTTAATCTTAAGGAACTATATAATAATTTTAAAATGAAGTTATAATTACCTTTTTCTGTTTAAATGGATTGAATTTTTACCACCCCGGTTTCATTTGATCTGTATACTGCTAAATATATAAGGCCGACTTTCTTCATTCTATTTGGAAAAATGTCTGCATAACTAATAAGTTTCATTTACACAGTTCGAAAATAATGTCTTCCTTTTTGGAAATTTTATCTTGCTTATATTTGTTTTGATTGAAGTTTTTATACAGGTTTGGGCTTTTTAGCTGGTCAGTCCAAATTTTAAGTGAGGCTGTATTTACTTTTGGAATGAATTCTGTCTTAATAAAAAATTCATTTTTCTCCTTCCAGTAATGCTGCACTTTAGAAAATTATAGTCATTAAAATACTTACGTATGTAATTAAATTATTTTCTTTTAAAAATCTTCAAGAGAATAAATGCCTTTAGTAGAACAGCATACCTACGTCATTATACTTTTTTAACTTCTTCAATTAAAAAAAAAACTTCTCTTTTTAAGATTATTCAAATAATACTTCCCTTTGTAAGGACTACGTAACTTCCATTTTCTATCAAAAAAAAAAAAAAAAAAAAAAAAAATTGCAATCACTTGTCTTCATAAATCAACACTTATTTGCTAACGTTGGGATTTGCTTCTAATCATCAACAACTAGTTAGATATTCAAAATTATTAGACTGATACATTCAAATTGTTACTAACAATTAATTGATTTTTCCAAAACATTTCTGTAGTTGAATATGCTATCGAGTGTTATCTTTAGGCACTTTTACTTCTTGTGATGGCAAATCTTTTTCATCTGGCATTTTCTTCCTTGTGGTTGTCTTTCAATTTCAATATATGCATAAATAGATCACTGTCATAAATTTTCTAATATTTATAGCGATAGGTCCACGATTTATACTAGATGAAACAAACCCTCGAATCTCTTCTTAGTAACATTGAATTAATTTATCCAAATTATTATCATTTTTTTCTATGAAAAGAAATACCTCTTTGAGTGAGAAGAAAAAGAAACTTTTGATTTCAAAAAATTCCATTCGAAATTTGTTATTATAAAAAATGTTTAAATGCTATATTCGGTATCTCATAATATTACATTTCTGAAATATGAAGATTAACAAATTATTTTGAAACATTTTCAACAAACAACACCAACATAAGAAAGCCGTAAGAGTTGTTGCGGTAAAAATTTAAATATAACATATCGCTTTTCCTCCATGGAAAAAAAGATCCCACATTTGATAATGGCAACGATGTTCTCATAAATATAGAAAAGCTCGATATTTGTATTTTTTTACACTTACCCGTTAAATTATTTAGAGGTAATAGATATATTGATTAGTCATATCTGTCTATTAAACGATAACAAGATTGCTGTAAAAATTCAAAGTTATGTTTTAAAAGTAATTAAAAGTTCAGTTGATTCAATGATGCTTTTATTTTTCACAAACCGGTACTACAAACGCTGTATGAAACAACGGCCGTGGCACGAAAGGATGACCTTACTATTAAGTAGTGATTACTCTACGAAGTTGCAACTGTTCTAAACAGTGACGGTGACATGAAGGGGTAACTGTGACGGAAAGATGTGACTACAATGTCTCAACAGTGATCAATTTAAATAAATTCAAAACCGTTGTATAACTAAATTTATGAAGATATAATTTAAATGTGCATAAATAATTAATATATAAGAAATAAAAGGATACGTCATTGAAATAAGTAGCAAATTAATAGGGTCTTATATGGAATTTAATAATGACATAGGTTAGGTTCCAAACACGCAAAAATATTATTTATTCTATTACGTGAAATAATATCCACTTCTAGTTCTATAAAAAACCACTTCTAGTTCTATAACATCCACTTCTAGTTCTATAAAGGGTGTGTTCTTTTGTAACACACCCTTTCTGTTACTAATTCACTTTTTGTTAGGTACCTTCTCTTTGCGAGTGTGTGTACACATATACGCGTGGTATAAGCAATTAACATAAAACTGTATGTTCCAGTAATATATATGTTCCGTTCAAAACAAATTCAATTATAAGATGTAAATAATAGTTATTATTCTAAATCAAAAGATGCATAAATATATTCAATATAAATAAATTAAAAGTGAAATTTTATTGCTTAAAGATATATAAGAATGAAAATAGTCATATATATTTTTTTCAAAAATGTAATACGAACAATATAAACATTAATGTTAAAAGCAGTAATGTGCTCTTGACGCTTCTCGAATTTATTGAATACATTTATTAAAAAGGAGGTGCCCATCATCTAACATGTTGTCGTTGAAAATGAAAATAATGAAATGATTTGTTGATAAATGATGAATAAATAATAGTTTGATCCACACACTCGAATCTACTGAACTCCTCTTTCGGTCCCTTGGTTAAAATACGGTACGCTAACACTTTCTTTGAAGCATAAAATGATTGATCTCTCCCGTAAGATGAAAAAGCACAGAAAACCTTTGATAGAAATAATAAAAACGAAAACTTAAGCTTTCCGAGAAAAGTAACCGATGAAGTGTTCTTTGAGTTACACATTTTCAAGTGAATTTGAGTTTAGGATAACACCTAACACGGCAGATATAAAGCTAATTGCGTAGCAGATTGCTCTGCAATTTTACTGTAAGTTGAAGTAAATGCAATACTGCATTTATTGAATAAAATACTAAAATTTGATGAGCTTTAAATTTTTTCCCAGGCTATATTGATTAGAATCATATAAACTTAGATTTATAATTGAGATTTCAATTATCAGGAATTATACATGTGTCGAGAGTTCCCAGTTTCCCCTTAACAAATTCTGTGGACTACTTTATGACGTTATTTGATTGGAGAACCTCGCCTTGTGAATAAACTGGGGCTTATGTAAATTAAATTTCTATATAAGCAGTGTAGTGAATAAGAAATGATGAGGCTGAGAGATCGGACATATCAAAGTGTTGAAAGGAAATAGATGGTTAGCAGAAACGTTTTGCTCACGATTTCGGTGAAAGCAAGTGTTAGGTAATTATCTGAGATGTGACAATTAATCGGGCCTAATTTACAACTTCCTATTTCTGATTCGGTTACGGCTTTGTTTTTATTGTGATAAGTAGAATTTTCATTAAAATTTTGGTTGAAGATGGCAGTTAGTAACCGCTGCAGATTTTTAATACTAATTGTTTTGCATCATTCTATAGAATAGAATAAAATTAAATTTCCTTAACTGAATCTTTTTTGATTGAATATTTATTGAGTTACGATTGGTCAAGATCTTAGCAGCGAAGCGGAAACATCACGAACGTTACAAAAGAAGGTTCATAAAATACTTAAAGTAACTGTAAAATAACTTGGTATATCGAAATGAATGAAAAAAGAATTTAGAACCAGGCTCCGAAAATAAGACTACATGTAATCAAACTGTAATCGGTAATGACAATTGCATATTAAATAATTAATCCTCCACTATATTGAAATGAATCCAAGCATTGGCAAAAAATTAAATTACCCTAACTGTATTTACCGCGATTCTCGGCGCCTATTTTTTTTTTTTCTTAATAAAGTTGCTTAATAATTCTTAAAAAAACTTCTTCAAAATAATGCTTTAAAATGTTTGAAAAGAACAGAAAATGAAATAAAAATGAAAGGAAATGATTTAATTAATATGAATCTCATTACATGAAACGGATTTATTCTTTAATGTCGTCGTTGTCGAGTTGTAGAAATTCGGAGCATCAATCTTTACAAAGGTCACTTACTTGGAAGCAAAACAAAAGCTGTTAATGGCGAACTTCGTAATTTTGAACCTCGGTCAAGTGACGAGGAACGACACCTGAGTTGGAAACCACCTCTTCTAGATTTCCCGCCATCCCAACGTGAGGATATAGAGCCCCGATATATTTAACATGCATCAGTCCCGCTAAGTGACCGATATTTAGGTGGTATTAGAACTCGTACCTACGATCCGACTGAAACATACCTACGATCCGACTGAAACGTACCTACGATCCGACTGAAACGTACCTACGATCCGACTGAAACGAAATCAGCCATATGCTCACGACCATGACCATTCTGCCATCTTGGACACTTTTTTAATCTAGAAACTATTATCAGAATTTAGTACAAATTCACATTTTGTGCAATGCTGTCAGTTAATCGCTGGCAAGTCGAAAAGGTGTGATTATAACCAATAGAATGATGATATTTTACGTTTCTGAAAGAGATTTATAAGTATATATTATTTATTATGATTTTAAAAGTATATATTACGTACCTTTCCTTGGATCATGTAAAAAAGATCGTATGAGAAACCAAATAAAGAAATAAATCACAGTCATCGATGGATATAAATGCGGTTCGATTGAAAAGAAATGCCTCTACGACGGTAACTGTTTTATTTACCTCTTAGTTTTACAAATTTTTGCTGTACCTGAAATCTACATATGTGTTCTATAGAATTCCCCCCTTTCCCCCGAGAGGATGTAGATGTGCTGAGAAGTCAGTGACCTACATAAAGATAAGGATAAAGATAGAAGGTTTACTGGACCAAGACTTTCACCTCTTCCCAAACATGAAAGACCTACTTAAGGGACACCACTTTTTTTCTGATGACGAAGGGGAAGTAGCCATTAATGCCTGGTTTCGCAAAAAACCACCGGAATTCATCTCCTATTGACCCACCAATTAGACACTCTATTTTGCGGGCTCAATTTTTGAGTCTGAAGAAAAGTCGTTTGGTAGCCTTTTGAATGCTCATATTAACAAGACCAAGAAGGATTCCACATGAAGGAATTTAAACTTCGATGTTGTCGAAGAGCATTACTATATAATTCCTCTCCAGTATCATGGTGATGATAAGCAGAGGAACATTCTAATCGATATTTGTGGAGAAGGTCGCTTTTCCATCTATATTTGAAATTAATAAACATCTACTCACTGTTTTATTGAGTTTTGAACATTTTACATTTGACGTCTTCAACCGTCTCGAATTGAGATGGCGGTGATGAATGTGATGCGTGCGCCGAAGCCGGTACTTCACAAATTGTGATTATATGCGATTGTTTTAGATAGCCAAACAGAGGTAAATTTTTACGTTGGGGCTACATACAATTAGCAGTTTTAGACGTTTTGCCATCTAGTGTTCCTGGGTTACCACTTAGGTGGATGAGAAATCTTTACTCCGAGGCAACGGAGTATAGTTAATCTTGATTCCTGTCTTGCGTTTCTAATCTTCAAACTTTAGGTTCGAAGAAAAGTTGTCCAGTCACTTTTTGTATTGATCGTATCAACCAGACCAAAAGGGATTCCTCACCGGGGTAGTTATTAAGGTGTTTTAACATCTTTCATCGCTATTGAAGAGAGTCGCTATAATGACAAAATAAGAATAGCACATTACATAAATAGACTCATGTAGCTTTCAGCTATAACAAGGTGTTAAATAATATATGTTAGGCTATGAAGGCATTACTTTTTAATTACACCTCCTATTCTTGCTTTTTCTAATAT
>BMAW01029656.1:0-11001 GCA_019974015.1 Nephila pilipes | reverse complement strand
ATGAACATTATTTTAGACCAAGCCCTAGACAACATTATGAGAAAAGATAATACCAAGTTTCAAAGAAATTTATCAGTAATATTTTGAGTTATCATTTTTGGAATTTTCAAAATATGCGAAAAAACTGATTTTGAGAAAAATGCATTTTTAGTACAATTTATCATATATTTTCTATATACACACAATACACACAATTCACCAGTTTTATAGCTGACACCTTCTCTTTGCTCATTTTTAACCATTTTTTTCTTTTTAGCTAACCTATTTTTTTTTCTGGCAACTTTTACCGTTGAAAAAGAATGTCGTTTAGATACTGTGACTCGAACTTCATCTAGTTCTGCAAAACCTTTTTAATGTAAATGCACCAATAGGCACATTGAAATGTTTCAATACATCCAATAATCCTTGAAATCCCTTATTAAATTGAATTACTGCCATATATCCTCCTAATCACAGTGTTGGTAATGCAACAAAGACGTCTTTTGGAATGAATTTCCACAAAATTCCATTGAAGCACTCATATGCATTTTGAGTTTTTCCTGGTAAGCATTTCTCCAATAGGCTTTTGTCGCATAATTTCATATATATTGGTTTTATAATGTTAACCAGATTTTGTGGAAGTCCTTTAGACTTGTCCTTATAGATTTGTTTATTGAGTGATACAGCTCGTTGATATTTGCACCAGCTATCCGGTCCAACAGGGCATTGGCCGTGCATTGGTTGTTTTGCATTTGAACAACAGTGAAAAAATGCTGCAATTACTGCACGTTGCATACCTTCTAAATTATTCACATTGTCACGGATAGCTATGCCATAATAATTTTGCAACTTATCGATGAAGGCATCTGTCAGTTTTCCCCGTCCTTCCAGCCCTTTTCGTGTTGATTTCAATTTTCTTAATCTTGTTCCAACACGTTTTTGTATATGTCCTATACATTCATATTTTGTAACGGTATTCTGGCCATAAATATTTTTCACAGCATCATACGCTTTGGAGTCACCATCTCCAAAAAAGCTTAAACATTGTAATTTCCTCATTTCAACCGAACGTTCAAAAAGGCGATATACGCCAACAGGTTCCATAGCACCAGATGATCCTGTATGCTTTGCACAGTTATGAATGGTGTTTAATCCTTCATTTTTTGAATCGCAAAGTCTACATACTTTAGACATGAATTCAATGTCTAATACCTTCCCTGTATCTAATGAAATAACAGAGACACATCCATTCAAGGATGAATATCCTCTGCGTTGCCAAGTTCCATCAACCGACACACCACATTGAGATAATTCAGAATCATTTTCATTACCTCTAATTTCCAAAGCAGCTTCATTCATAGTATTACACGCTACGTAGCTAGCAGCAACTTCAAGTTTTTTTCTCAAGGAAACCAAATGCTGTCTTTGAAGGAACATTTATATTGATGGCGGAACAAAGTTTTTTGGCCGCAGAATATCCTTTGCCAATGACTCTCATACCAAAAACAAATGCAAGATTAATATTATGCAATTTGTTTATTTTATCAGATGAACAAAAAGAGAAGGAATAGTCACAGTTTTCACACTTTAAAGTCATGTTCATGGCTAATCCAAAAACAGATTCTTGCATTACATTAATACTTCTTTTAAAACATACAGGACAACATAATAAAGAAATTACATGACTGAAAATTCCTAAGTTAAAAATAACATTTTTTTCATCATTTTCAGTAACATCTGAAGGTTTGAAAGAATTCATCAATTTTGTTTCACTGGCAGTTGAAATATCTACATCTTTACTAATTTTTTCATTCTCTGGAACTGGAACATTATTAGAGTACCTATTTCCTTTGAACTGTCTTTTACGAGAATAACTTTTATTTCTGTTATTTCCCATAGCTATAAAAATACTAATACCAGAAAGAAAATTCAGTATTGTTTCAAATAAAAAGTAATAAGTTTTGTTATGCAACTACACAAGCACAGTTGTCAACAAATCAAGCTGTATGTAAATAAAACAATTATTGCCAGATTTCCTTAAATTCTACGTCGTCAGACACTAGCACAATGCTTAATTATTTTAAATATTGCATCAAATGTTTTCTAAATTTATATTAAAAATAAATATGGTATTTTAATTCTGTTTGACATCTTTAAAGGGCATTTAAATGCTGACTTCCGGTCATTTAAATACCCACATCCGGTTTTTTGAGCTTTACTAATTCTTTAATATCTTGGCTTTTAAGTGACGTAGAAACAAAATAAAAACAGTTTTATAAAGCTAAATAAATGCTTTATTCAAGAAAACAAAAAACTGAAAATGTGATTTTTTTCGAAAATTGACCATTTCAACGTGTTCGTATACCTTAAATAATTTTTTAAATTTTTTTTAGTGTTTTAATCAGAACTGTATAGTTTAACGATTGCTTGCAGATAATTGGCAAAAAAAAATAGCTTCTGTTTACTTTAGAATGTACGTTTTGCCTATGATTTCTGGTATTTTTTTACAATGAAATTTTAGATTTTTCCGTTTTAACTTTGCTCAAAAGTTGTTCAAATGTTATAAATATCGGATGTGGTAACAAATATCGCAAAACGAAACAAAAATTCGTAGCATACGAATATACAAACAAACGGATAATGAGTAATGCACAACCTCAAAAAGATTCTTCTGCTGCTAATAACAATGACCTGAAAACTGCAAGAGTTACAAAACACGAGGAAGCAGAATTTTTCTGATAACAATTATTCTGAAGGTCTTAGTGAACTATTTCGCCATCGAATATATGGCATCAGATCATTAATATATGTGTTCGCATTATTGTGCTGTCTAGTTTGTTCCGATTATAACCTGAGAGTGAGGGAAGATTCAATACTTAACATATGCTGAAACAAATGAACTGTGATTTTTAAGAGATTTTTTTTATCTGAAAAGGTTACTAATACATTTATGCTAGATACTCTAATTGCTTAAAAATTGAGATTTTGTGGACAGGGGTATATAGCTGGAAATAAACAGTTCAGTATGTTGGACTTGCCTTATCTTTCTAAACATCGTTTCGAAATAAAGAGTTGAAAATACAACAGATTACATCTGCTAAAAAAATAACGAGAAAAGCAGTAAATGAAGTTAGAAAAGGGGAAAGAATGTCATTAACAGAGATGAGTTGCTGTGGAGGATCGATGAATGTGATTGGATAAAAGAATGGCTACTTTTCTCACTATTATTGTGCTAGTTGTTCATCAATTGATACTGGAAATGTATCGGTCATCGGAATAGTGCAACTTTTCAGTTGAATGAACAGTGCGGTGTCAAACACACCGAATGCTGCTTCCGATTCACATGTTTGTTGTAATCATAAGTGTCTGTTTTAAGTATAGAGACTGTTGAATGGATGGAAGGATTCATTGCACTGAATCCTCGACTACTTTCCGTGAATCTCAGTGCTCTCGAAATCGATTTCGTCTTCGAACTGAAGTCCCGCCCTCTTCTCACTTCTCCACCCATTGCTATATATGCTTCTTAGGTTACTGCTACAGCATCCAATGGCAATGCGTGCTTTCATAACTTATACTCCAAGTTTGTTTCGGCAGTCCCTCACTCTGTCGAGTACCCGGGCTTTTGTTGCCTTGATCCTAATTTTAGATAGGAGGGTAAAATTAAAACCTTTTAATAGGGAGCTCGTAATTTTTGGCCGTTACCGTTACCGTACTGAATCCTCAAGAGATATATTGCACCAAAATCAAGATTATGATATTAAACTTCATTAGGTTAATACATATTAAAATTCAATTCCATAATCCAAAAAAAAAAAAAAAGAAAGAAAATGTAATAAAATTATATAAAGAGGGTAAAACCGATATTATTTAAATATTGAAATAACTTTAGTTGGGGATTTCCGTAGCAGGAGACTGTTGGAGTGTAATCAAAAACTCTACGCAAATTGTGGTACAGGAATTATTCCTGTGATGGTGATTCAAATGGCTGCGAATCCATAAAAATATATATGGCGTAAATAAAGTTAAAACATTAGAATGTATTGGTTATTTGCAGAAATGAATTATTTATCATCAGCAGAAATTAAAAAAAAAGTCAACGAAAGAAATCGGGGAAAGAAGAAAAGTAATAGTTTTATAGAATAGCAGTTGAATTATTATGGAATTGCAATTATACATAGGATAGTCATTACAGCCTTTTACCACTACTTTTTCAATAGTAATCATCGTATGCATAATCATAACAGACGGTGTAATAAATCTAGCACAAACACTCAGTAAATCATTAACTGATAAAGCCATTGGATATCCTCAAAATGTTATAAATTTAGTTAAAATTATTTACATGAAATAATGTGATTAAAAACGGTTAAAAAGTGTTTGCATGACATCAATTAAAAAACCAACAAAACTTTCAATGATGTTCTTCGAAATATATGTTCAAAACAGAATTTTGTCGAACTGCAAATTTTTCTATTAGGTGCCTATCTAGCTGTTCTTTAGTTTAAAGAAAATTATTACTGGTTTGATAAAGGCAATGAATAAGTTACAGAGAGAAATATCGGTAGTTATGTATCCTTATTTTAAGACAATATGATTAATCACATATTACTGTTCAAAAAGACAATCATTATCTGTTAAAAATTCAGAGAAAATAAAAGTTCTTGCTCATAGAAAAAGAAGTGTTCCAGCAGGAAAAAAGAGAGCACTTGATATATCCACCTGGGGAAACTTACACTATTCTGTAAAGGTTTCGTTACAGTTTACAATAAGAAAAAGTTAAATGCGTTTTTTTTAAAGAAATTCTCAATACTTAACACAATATTTTATAAAACAGTCCAGATAATTTTGTGACAGTTTCAGAAAATGTCTTGAATACTATTTGTAATGAAATGACTTGAACGTCTTGAGGTATGTGAAGGACATTTTTACTTAGAATTGTGTTTTTAATGATAAAAGTGAAAAAATACAAAAATATCCACATTATAATTACTAGTTAACAATAGATGTTCTAAGCTTTAGTTATCCCCTTAAAATTTGGGTCATTTTAATGAAAATTGTTATTTGTATGTTGCGCTTAATAGAAATTATGGATAGTTGCATTAGAATTATTACACTTTTTTAACCGTTTCAATTAAAATGCACAAAATATTCGCTTGAGAAATCAAACAAATGATCGAAAAGTAGAATTTTTATGTGTGTTAAAGGTTTTATATATTTTTATATACTATTTCTACAGTAGCAAAAGAGAAAAAATGCTCAAAATATATTTTAAAAAATATAATGGTTCTGAATGTAGGCCTCATGCCATAGAATGGCTAGAATATTTGAGTTTTTTACCATTGAGAAAATGTCTTTTCTTAAAGCACTTTATCTTTTGTCTCTATTTTATTTTGTGATGTTTTAAAGTTCAAGTGCTTACATTTTTGTAACTTACTGATGGTTACAAACATCAAGCCAGAACATTTGGAAGAAATATTTCGCGTCAAGTGCACCGGTGACATGAGAAGAAAACTAAATTTTTGTTAATGTTATTTTGCTTAAGCTTTTAACATATAATTCGTAATATTCACGCATTTTATACTACATTTCTCACACTCGATGGAAACTTATAATAGAGGAAAACTGAGAATCGTAACGAAATAAATTTACTAATATTTATTCATTTAACACATCAATCAATAACTCCCGAGACTAACATTGAAAACAACATTTTTTTTGCAAAATCTTTTTTATTCATCAACATAACACCTTTTGTTAATCACCTTTAGGTGATACAATCGTTCCAACGTTTTTCCAATTTCTTTTTTTTTTTTTTTTTTTCCGCAAGAAATCTTTGCACAAAAGCGATAAACAGCCGTCTCATCGACTACGCTGCTTTTGTTCCATCGAGTAATCGCGGTACCACTTGAAAACCTTTTACCTAATTTCAAAAAACCTTTTTCAGTAAATACACTTCCATATGATATTCAGTCATCTCAGCACCTGAGCTTGATCTTTCATTATACTTTGTCACTAATTTACATTTTCCGTGGAATGGCTTCCACAGGTTCACCGAGCGTTTTCTGCGTCATTTGTGTCGGTTTCCACACGTTTAAACTCGGCAAACCACCTGACAAATCGTTGCTTTGATGGACAAGAGTTCGGGTAACATTTTTCAATCCATTGTTTCGCTTGCACGGTGTTTTTACCCATTAAAAAACAATGTTTTATCAGAACACGAAACTCGGTTTTTTCCATTTTTTAAACAAACTACAAAACGACTTTACTCCAACCTCGATAACTCAGCTGTTTCTGGTCCGATCGACTTAAAAGTTTGACACGTTTCAAGCAAAGGTTAGTACTCTAGAAAGACCTGGTTACTGGTTTACTACGAGCGCCATCTCTGGGTTAGTCTCGGGAGTTATTGATTGATGTGTTATATATATGTGTGTGTGTGTTCGTGTGTGTGTGTATGTAAAAAGAATAATTAATAAGGTTGCATCTAAAGACAAGTTTCATTTATTTTGTCATAATTTGACTTAAAAACATTTCGTGTGTGTTTTGATTTTGTTTTGTTATTCATCTTTTAACTGTGGTTTCGAGTTATGTTGAAGGATAGGGTTTAAACATGGCACATTCTTTCATGCGAACAATTCTTTGACGGTGATATATTTTGATTTGATTTTTACAAACTGTAGCTTAGTTTCACATGTTAATTATTTTTGTTTAAATCACTCAACTTTATTTTCTGTCGTACAGTGTGTTTCATATATGTGTATACTATTACACATCAATTTTAAGAAAATGCATATTTATGAGATGTTTCTAAATCTTAAAGACTTGATATAACAAAATAACATATATAAAAAACATCACGAAAGTAAAGGAAAATTGAATCAGTTTTTAACTCGAAGAGGTTTTCAGACTTTCGTTCAAACTTAAGATATTAAAAATTAGGTAAATCTATCAAAACAAAATGTAGAAAAGTGAAGTTTGAGAAATTGAAAATAAAATGCAAAAGAAAAATTATTTTTTCAATTGTAAGGAATTTAATGTAATAGTATGCGCTTATGATAATAAATCTTAATTAGTTATTAAGAATTACTAAATAAGTAATAAAGGTTAGAGATATTAAATAATAATAGAAGTAGAGTTAGAGTTACTAAAATGAGTAATAGAGTTTATTACAGAAGGTTTTAAGCCCGCAGATTAAGGTGGCTGATTAACTTTGGAGAAATGAAAGTGAGCCTTTTTTTAAGTTAAATTCAAATAATCATAGCTTTTTATACTGAAAGAAATGAAGAGTCATGTTTTAAAATTGAAATATGTGTATATTTATGCACATATTTATGGTAAAGAAAATCAAGTTTTTAAACAAAAGTAATTAGGTACGGGCAATTAATAATGAATAACAATATCTATACTTTTGTATGTAAGCCCTTACGTTTAAGTAAATTTGTCATGAAATCTATTCCATTTGTAACTTTAAAAATTTGCAGAGTTTACATATAAACATTACATTCGATACACAAATCTTAATTATATTCTTAAAAATTTTATTTACTAAAATTTAAATTGCTTATGTGTGATTTTAAGGTTTGAAAGTTTATATATATTTTATACAAATATTATATATTACTAAAAATTATATGTTTTATTAAAAATACTTTCAGAACATAAGAAATAGATATTGTTTTAATGTAAATGTTTATTAACTTCGCACTGAGAAGGAACATGGAAGATTTTGCCTATGGATCTCGTAACTTTGAGGCGGTCAATGACGAGGACGACATTTGAGCTAAGACCTTCCCTTCCAAACTATCACGCCAGTGGCAGAACTAAGTGCCCCAACCACATTTAATATGCATCAACACGGTGGGGCATCAGGGGCATTAGGGAATGAACGAACGACTCGTCGAATAGAATTCCGCAATTCAACGAGTTGGCAACCATGAGTGCTAGGCTAGTACTGCTAGTGCATGAGAAATGACATCATTTAAAATTGTGCAAAATATCGCTTCTCACTTTGGCCTATTCACGATTTTCTCTTCTTAACCTCGGGGATTTTTAGTAATTTAAATTGCATAAAATAACTTTTCCTTGCCAATCAAAATGAAGCATGATTAGATAAATTAGATGAAGAAAAGAAGTTTTGTGAATTGAATCAGTGACAGTGATATATAAATGAAATAGAATGAAAGAAATAAGGAAGAGACAGATGATAGCTACAGGATGATAGATATTTGTGATTTGGATTGAAGTATCGAAATTAATCTTTTCGAATGAAGCGAATCTTTCGATATGTGAGATAAGAATAATCTGTTCTCAAGAAGTTCTTGAATCAGAACCAATGATTGGGTAAGATAAAACTTTATTATTAGGCATATTCTAAGACAGACAAGTCAAGGTGGATTCGATAGGATAGAAAGTGACCTTAGCTATTCTTTAATAAATAATAAATTATTTTATCTTATTCTTACGTATCTTCTATTGTAGCTTAGAACTTATTGACTTTTTAATTAGATAGCAATGAGGCGGTAGAGTTAAATAATGAAAGAAGGATGACTCATGCTGTCTGGATAAAGATTTCGAGGAAAGTGTAGCAGAATTCTGAAAAAATAATAGTTCTTAAATCAACTCAAAACATATATTTTTTTCTCTTTGGTTGTCACGTTAGTTCACAATTTTTAAACTCAATTTTTAAGCATTCCATGTATCCAATTCGTAGAAACAAAACATCTACGTACCCTCAAAGCGCCTTTTATTATTTAAACAATATAAAAAAAACTGCAAGATTTGAAAGATTTACATACCTTAAGGTTTCAGTTGCAGTCATAGATGATATTAGTATTCGATGTGTGCATTTATAGCAAAGGAATTAAATTTAAAAATCATATCTTTGATTTGAATAGAATCCACATATAAAAAGAGTCAATGAAAAATTTTCCAAAGTTTATTCTGGGAATATATCGCTCGATTTATTGCTATTAAGAAGTCTTGATGTATAATTCTTTTCATGAAAACTAATTAGTATCATCCAATGTTAAAAAAACAAATAAAGTATTTGCTAATTCGAATTTGAACTGAAAATACATAAACGAAATTGGAAACTTTATTATTCATAAAAGTCTTCCATTGATTATATACATTGTTGCATTCGAAAGGCAGAAAATACGAAAGGTTTTCAAGTAATTATGTGTTTCCTTAATGTTTTTTTTAGGGATTTGAAACTCCTAAAAGGAATTATTAAAGTAAAATATTTTCAATGATATGAAGAAAAATGTTATTTCGTAGAAAGATTTTTTATTTTGTGCTCTTCAGAGATTCTTTTAATCCATTGGAAAAAAATACAAATAGTTTAAACTTGAAGAAGGAAAATAGAAAATGTCTATGAAATTAACATTGTGTTCATGAATTTAAAACGTCTGGAGGAAGGGAGTCTTATGGATATTCTATTACTTTTTAATGGTATTTTAGAATATTTCCATTTTAGTAATGTGCAACATATGGAAATCATTCTTAAAAATATGTTAAGTCATGTAGTAAGGTTTAACTAGTTAAATATTCTGCTTCATACAAATGAATGGTTACAGTTGTATACACTTGTAAGGTATATGCTTAAGAAAGAAAGGAAAATTAATATTAAAATAATTATAATAATAAAAAATTTAAGAGGGGAATTGCTAACATCATATAAACATCTTCGAAAGAGATTTTTTCTGTTAAGTCTCCTAAAATCTAATATTATTTAAAATGAATATTAATTAGCCTAAAGTAAGCTTATTTCCTAGTATTAGGCTGATCAGATGCAATTACTATCAAGAAAAGAAAATAACTTACTTAAATTCTTTTCTAATTTAAAAATTTAATTTATTTTTTCAAAAGCAAAACATTCAAAACTACAAAAACGATTCCGATGCAATAACAAAAAAGAATAAAAACAGACGATTCGGCCAGAAAAATCAATTATTAAATTTAATATTAAAATGAGAACAAACGATAAATTATTACAGTAGACAATTGTAATCTGTTAAGGTATTGAAATAAAAGCAATCTATAAAATATTAAATTAAATACATCTTAGTATTGTAAATATTCTTTAAGCAAACTATGAATTCAATTGTCCATATCATAACGTATTAAAATGTCCTTTTGAACTTAACACCATGTATTCTATATGTTATGCTCACACATTCTTTTTGACTCTCTAAACTCAAAACAGAAACATATCAACATATATTAATAAAAGTTGTTACCTTATTTGTTATTTACAATGAAACATTTTTGATGGAATTTTAACTTTGATACAAGGTAATTTGTTGACGATGACACATGAGCTGGCAACTCAATTTCCTATTTTATCTACATCATTCTATAAAATGCCTTGTGAAATAAAAATTTAACAGCATTTTTCTGTTATAAATGTCTTTAGGTGTCCCTGAAAAGATCAAGCCATTACCTAAACTATCAAGCATTATCTGTTTTAGAAGATTTGTAATACACTTATAATATCACCTTAATACATTTTGGGTTTTAATCCTCAATTAGCTACCTTTACTGCTTATTTGAATAAACATAATTGCCGAAGAATTTTCAAATTCTGCTATAAGGTCTAATGTTAGTTAATAAATTTCCATTTAAATAGTACAATATATCATCCTGTTTTGTAAGAAAAGTAAGTCATACATACCTTTTGCAAATATTTATGTTCTTTAATTTTAGATCTGAATGAAAACTTTTCCTGTAAAATATATATTTCCTAGGAGTATAACTAGAATTTAAAATTTAAAGATTGAAGATGAATTGCATCACTTCATACGAATTCCATTTATTGTAAAATTGAATGATGGATATTTTGAATTGTTTTCATGACAAGCCTCTTTTTTAGCGTTAATTTATATATTTATGTCACTTTTCAACAGAATTATTTGAGAAGAACTCAGAGCATAAATACAAAGAATATCTGGCTGGTAAGATAAATATTTTTTTACTGGGCAAATCACGAAACCAAAAAAACAGTTAATGCTGGGAAACTGAATCACA
>BMAW01029651.1:0-20005 GCA_019974015.1 Nephila pilipes | reverse complement strand
GGGGGGAAACACGGTTCGTCACACGTTATTATCCTTTCCAATAAGTTTTGGTCCTTTTCAGTGGAATTCATAGTGTCAGTTCAAGCATTTTTGCGACCTTCTTGTTGTTCAAACGTGAGAATTTTAGGCTCTTTTGCAAACCATTTTGGCAGACACTTTTTGCATGCAGCGTGCAAAATTTGCCGGACGGACTCTTTGTCAATTCCTTCAGTCTCAGCAATTGCGCGAATACTTAATCGATAGTCTGATCGAACCAGATTACTGAATTTTTTGATACTGTCATCCTTTTTTCACGTGGAAAGGAGACCCGGATGTGAATAATCTTCAACGTCTTCTCGGCCATCTTGAAAACGCTTAAACCAATCAAAAACACGTGCAGCATTAGATAAAAATTCATTTCCCCACATTTCTTTCAATAAATGTTAAGTTTCAGCAGTGGTTTTTCCAAGTTTCATGTGAAATTTCACAATTCGTTGCTCACTTATCATTTTTACAGAGAAACAAAAAATAACTCTAATGCGAACAAAGTCTACAACTATACGTATTTGTTTACAGAAGCGAGAAACATTGTATTGAAAAGAGAAGACTTCACGCTAAACAGCTAAACTTCTGTTTTAACGTTAGTCTCGTTATTTAATATTTTCCCACCCTATATTCTCTACGTCGCCAATATTACAATCAGTTAATTGCTCCAATAGTATAAAACAGTTATAAATATGTTGCATATAATAATTGAAAATCGGACACATTTCATATTTCAGACAAAATTACTTTGATTGATTAAGAAAAATTTATTGATTCACTGATTTTTTTTTTTTTTTTTTTTTTTCATATTTCGGACCAGTTTAATGAAATATAAAATATTTTTCTTGTTAGAAAATGTATAAATATGCATTTATAATTTAACATATAGGAAACAACTTAAATTTTTTGTATTTAATTTAACCGAATGCATTCAGAGCAAATGCTAAAATATCCTTATCCCTTAATCAAAATGTCAAAATGACATATTTTTTTTTAAAAAAACGCATTTATTCAAAACATCTTAAGAAATTATAATTTAACTTTTTAATACAACATTAATATAAGAATCTGAAAAGTCTGTTAACACAAGTCAAAAATTACAGATTCACGTTCTATCAAAACATTGATGGACAATGGAATACGGCCGGGGGTCTGTCAAAGGGATGAAACAATGACATATATTATCTAGAATATAAGAAATTAAAATTATCGATAAGAATGATAAAAGCAACATCTCTCTTTATTCCATTGTTAAGATCTATTTCTAAATAGATAATGAAAGAAAATAATTCGATTAAATTACAAAACAAAGGAGTTGGAAACGTCTGGTCAACAAGACTACGTCTCAGTAATCCTTTATTTCTAATTCAGACCTTCTGTTAAGTAAAGATCGTCGTATGTGAAGATTAAGACTGACTCACATTAAACATCTTGCTGCTTCAAATTCATTTATTGTTATTGTAAACATGTCTTAAAATAGATTGTCAACTCAGTCTCGTAATACAAAATAGGATACGTTTTAGTTCTGTTTAGTTTTCATTTGAATGCGGCATATATACATATATATTTAGGAACAGTAGGTTTCGTACGAATTATTTAATTCTATAACTATTTTGATCTTGATGTTATCGATGAATCGATGAAAGTAAGAAGTAACGTTTTATTATTATTTTTTTTTTTTTCTTTATTCCTTTTGTATTCACATCTTGTTACATTCTGAAAGATTTGGAAGGAATATGTGCAGCCACATAACTAAAATAGGAGAATATATATGTATATATGTATAAATTACTTTTTTCCTCCGATTTTTAAAAATATTTTTACCCCTGATTTAATTATTCGTTTGTGAGATATCTGGTCTTTAAGAATATTTTCAAAAATCAGAGGAAAAAAAGTAATTCCACAGAACCTTTCATTATTTTTTGCTCTTTCAGATGCACTTTACTGCATGCAAATAGATCAAATAATAAAGTTTGAGAACGGTAGTTAAAATTCCATAGGAATAACATTAAATCCATGAAATCAAAATGGTCAGTAGACGGGAGCCTTAAGATCAAATAATAAATAAAATATAGTGATTGTTATAAACAACATAAAATGAAGGATTAAATAAGGTGTAAAAATCTAATTTTATATAAAAACTCAAACATGTTGCGGTGAGGTCTTTCTCCCATCAAGTCGTGCAACAAGAGTTGACGTCAGGGGCGAAACGAGAAATTCTTCATGAAAGGGGGAAGGGGATCTCCCACTTCAACTCATTTCTCAAAATTAATTTCACATTTTATTGTTCATATTCAATTTGAAAATAATGTTTATGTAGAATACGGGATTTCGAACATTAATTTTTTTCTGAAAAAAAAAAAAATAATCAGTATAAAAACTTTTCAGTTTTAAAATTTCAATGTACAGCAGTCCTTATGTGGGCAGTTACAATCCCCATATCCCTCTGTCGCTACGCCACTGGCTGACGTATAATATATTTATGTCGGAGTTGCTGACATTGTTTGAGGCGGAATATGGAAAGCCATTGTCATTTAGCCCGGGGGCTAAAATTATTTAAATTGTATTAAAAGCTTTAGTTTTATTTTATTTTTAGAAGAAAAAAAATCGAGATAAAAAATCGTACATTTTAAGTATAATTTTATGGTTTAAAAAATAATGCTTGGCTTCCTTCCTGAAGAAACCTATGTTTTATGGCCGCGATAGTCGAACTGTCATGGAATCGGTCTCGTGACCGTCGATATTTCATTGAAATTCAGTGTTCGAGTCCTGGAGACCCGTAGTGTAAAGAGGATGAATCACGTTACATCTGTCGAGGCCAAAATCCCTCACGTTGGAGTCGCGTGGATGTAGAGAGTGGGATGCTTGCTCAGGTGTCAACTTCGTCGCGTGACCGTTGCTCAAAATTATCTTTGGGTCGGGCAAAACAGAGAACTGGTAGCATTCATTACAATAACAAACATACAACTAATAAACCAATGTTTTGACTAATAATTTCGAAAGATGTTTAACGCAATATACATTATAAATTAACTCTCAAGTCTGGTTTGTATTTAAACAAATTATTTTTCTTAAACATTTTTGAGAATTAGAATTATATTCAGAAAAATAATAAGTCCCTTACCTTCCTCTTCTGGAACAACTTCTGATCCACAACTAAGGAATAATAATAGAGAAACTAAAAAAATACTTGACGTTTTCATGTCTGCAATTAAGTGTAGAAATAATATAATTCCACGGCGTCGTGTTTGCTATGTGTCTTCCGATAAGTAGGTTTCGATTCAAAGATAAAAGAGAGGAAAGTGTGCTCCTTCAGCTTGCCATGTATTATGCGAGCTCGGAAATTTTATCCATATGTTGCTATTAAAAAAAATGTGAGGTTGCTATATTTGGCATGATATTTTGTTTTTGGCGACATGTTAATTTTTTTTTACTGAACTCAAATAATATTTTTAATACAAAGCTGAAAAAAACAAATTAAATGAATTGTCCCTTCTGATTTAATTAATTCTTATAAATTATAACACAAAGAGAAATTGTTTTAATGGAGGATATATTTATATAAAACATTTCTAAAAATATTTTTAAAATTTTTTTTGTAAGCGTATGAAGGATTAATTGTATCGCATTTTGTTTATATAAGCCTTAATTCAGGGGAAATGATTAGAAGCATTTTTGGAGGCCTTCAGATCTAATATTTACTTATGGAATAAAAAGTTTAAAGATGTGTTGTTAGTTAATATGATTATATTCATACTAAACCTTGGGAATTTATGAACTTAAACAATTTGGTAGTTATTGTTATACTTTATTAATGTCTCTCTGAGAAGCAATACAAAGACTATTGGTGATGGTTCTCGTAATTTTGAGTCTGAGCTGTCATCTTCCTTTCCAAACTTCCACACCACGCCAAGGGAAGGCTTGCGATATCGACAGATCTAACGTGCATCAGTCCCGCTACATGGCAGGTCTTCAGTGGCTCAGAACTGGAATCCACGACTCAATGCAAACAACGCCGGCCATAAGTTCGCGACATAAGATACTACAGCTTCGATAATTGCTCTGGATGTGCAACAATTGTGGGCATTTCTTTTATGTTTTCTTAACGATGCCATTTACATTTGTCTTCAAAACAGGACACCTACTTATTTTTAGCTAACAGAATACTAATTCATGAAAAAGTATATTCATTCTCGGTTTTTATTTATTAATGAAAAGAACAGAAATGAAAAACTATATGCAATATATACAATCTTATATATTTCTAAAAAGAGTACTCTTTTAAATACATTTGCATTTGATTACAAAAAAGATTGAAAATCCTGATAGAATTTTCTATAATTTTCATTGCTAATTAACTTTCAGAACTGCGACTTGCTAATGTACTTTCGTAACTCGTTCACGACTTATTCATAAAAGAATATACCTTTTCCACGGAAGCATCTGCAGTCGGGAAGACGTGAAACATGACAATTTGAGGGTAATACTGCCAGTGCAGATAATATGGTCACTTGTAGGTTTCAGTACTAATTTCCATATTAACTACAAATGACTCTTCTACTTTCAAAAGGGAGCTAAGAAGAAAACCTCAACAATACACCGAGCAGGACTGGTCAAAAAACCTTTCCTGGGAACAATGTTTTTATCTTCGCAGTACAGCTGTTGTTTTATATGGTAAATTTAAAATTTACCTTTTTTTTGATAAGTTAAAAAAATCGAATGAATGAAATACACTGTTAATTGTGTTAGGTATTTTAAAGTTCTTTAACAATACATGATGGATTTTCTCAAATTGCTTATGGTTCATGAATGAATCACAGTGATTCCGGAAACTTGTAACAATTTGTAATACGCTCACCGATTGCTGTAATAACTTCATTAATGACTGCAATACCTGTGTTCCAACTTTTTTTTGTTTTATATGTTTATTCTACTTAATATATACTTATTCTGCTCATTCTCATCATATATATTCTTCATTTTTTTATGATCTTTATTTTCGACATATCACCAAACATATAGAAGATTAAGGGAATTATGATTATTTATTTACATAGCGTTCATGACCATGACCATTACGCTACAGAAAGACCACTATAGCTAGAAATAAAGGAATATACACTTTAAAAAAATACTTATGTACCTTCATTACTGTTAATAAACCAGAGCGGCTCAAAAAATACTTGTATTTGAAGACCGATAGCATCATTAAGGTAAATTACTGCTACCATTGGGTGCTGCCATCTATTAAATGGAGCAGAAACAAATATGACATTGATTCATAAGTTAGATTTGATTTGGTAGTCATTTGCTGCCGAATCAGAATGTGATTGCTACCACGTCGAGTTTTTTGCGTCATTTTGCATCTAGTTGTCTCCGTCGATGATAAATGGATTCATCGTTATACACTGGAAATCAAGCAAAAAACAAAATTTGGGTTGCTTCCGGTGAGTCTTCTCCAAAGTTTCGAAGCTGATCTCATCGGGCGGAAAAGTTATGACGAAGAATTTTTGAGATACAAAAGGCGTCATGATCACGAATATGAGTCACTGAGACATAGACAATTGTCTAGTGAGCCATGATACATTCTAAAAACAAACCATTTTCGATGCTACGTGCATCATTTTTTGTATTTTCTAAGGACTTATTGAACGACCCTCGTAAATCCTTTTTCAATCAATACATCGGTCACATTTTGAATGTGTGGCGGTTGTCTTCAACAACTACACCAGTAGTTAAGACGCCTTAATAACGTGCCCGAGAGCGATGTCTTTTTTAGCCTAGTTGATTAAGGCTCAGCAAAAAGCGATCGGTCGATTTTTCTTCGGACTCACTGATTCAGGGTTTGATAAGCCACCAGTACTCCAAGGCCAAACAACTGCTTCCCACTCCACGGGGTGAAAAACACTCAACGCCGAAAATGTCTTCTGGCATTAGGTATTTTGGATTTTTTTTTTTTTTTTTTTTTTTTTTCATTTTTCATGGTGTTAAATTTTTACAGTGGGTTTCCTTCTTTCTAAAAATTGGACATTTTGATGTCCCAAAACTGTACTTGGAGACGAAGGGATAAGCTGTTTAAAAACGGGACGGTCTCGATTTGAACGGGATGTATCAACAGATTAGGTACACCACGACTCACAAATTAACCAACTCTCTTTCAGTAGCCTCTGGTTTACAGACTTTTTACTAACGGAGAATAAGTTCAATTCAATAAGTTCTTGAATAATATTCTCTTTGGTATATTAGGATAAGTTAGTAGGTAGATTACACAAGCCAATAAAAAAAGGGGAAACTAAGATACTTACTTAAAAAGCATGTTTATTTTTCTACATGAACGCCAATTGCATTGATTCCATCTCTGCATGAGTTTTCCAATTCCCTCTTCATAAAAGTCTTTGGAGTATTATCTCAAGCAGTTTCCCGTTCAGTGTCGCCGAGGAGGGGTTTAAGGATAACAAAAAGGAATAATCTCTTGGAGATAGGTCTGGTCTGTAGAGCAGGTGTTGAAGAGGTTACCTAAACCCTTCAATTTTATCTTGGGTATTAATTGATTGTTTAAAAAAGTCCTACTTAGAAGTGACGCGAAGGTTACGGGTGACGGACCAAATCCTTTTGAACCTTGGTCAAGTGAAGAAGACGACACTGAAACTGGCACCTAACTTTTCGAACTTCTACACCACGCTAACGGGAGAACTTGGGACTATGACATATTTAAAGTGCATCAATCCCGCTAAAAGTCGGGTCTTAAATGGCATCAGGGCTGAAAGCTATGAGTCGACAGAAACGACGCCGTTGAAAAACGATCGACGAAACGACGAAATAAGTGTATGACAATGAATGTTTATTGCGTGCTCACGTTTTTGTATGGTGTAAGAGTTTTCAAGATGACCGAGAAGACATTAAATATGATTCACACCCGATCGCCATTCTACTTCAAAAACGGATGACAATATCGAAAAAAAATCGGCAATCTGGTTCGATTTGACAGTCAGTTAAGTATTGGTGCGATTACAGCGACTGTAGGAGCTGACAAAGAATCCATACGGCAAATTGTACATAATAATTTTAACATTCAAAAAGTGTGTGCCAAAATGGTGTTTAAAAATTTCACGTTTGAAGAACTAAAAAAATGTTGATACTAATACTTTGACCATTGAAAATGACCCAAACTTATTGGAAAGGATAATAACGTGTGACAAATCGTGGTTTTTTTTTCCTTTTGATCCCGAAACGATGGGCTAATCCATGCACTGGAAGAACTCATCTTCACCGAGAACCAAAGAAGCTCGAATAATCAAATCAAAATTCAAAACAATGACGATCGTTTTATCGATATTTATGGGATTGTGTACCTTCACTGGGTTCCTGATGGGCAAACTATTGATCTACAATACTGTCTTCACGTTGTTGCTAAACTCCGTGAAAGAATTTGGAAAAAGCGACCTTAATTGTGGAAGGACAAGACATTCCGCATTGTCTGTCAAGATGTATGTAGGCCAAGTACAGTGCTAGACCATTCGCCGGATCTTGAGCCATCTTACATTTATGTTTCTTAAGGTGAAATCTACATTAGAAGAAACAAGCTTCAGTCCGTCGAAGCCGTGAAATAGAAAGTCCTGAAGGAGTTACAGAAGAAGATTTCCAGCTCTGTTTCGAACAATGGAAGATTCGCATGGAGTGTTGTAGTGATAGAGTAGGGATGTATATTGAAGGTTATAATAAGTAAATTTGTATGAAATCAGAATAAGATGTTTTACAGCGTCATTCTCGTTATATAATAGTCACACCTTGTATGCCTGCTCTGCATTCAAAACATATTTATACATCTTCCGAATATACAAGAAATCTTTTTTTTTTTTCCCATACAAAGAGTGGGTTTTGGTCCCACCTCTACCAAACTACCAAATTACTTTATTCTAATAAGTAGATGCTTCGTTATAATTTCGATCATTGGTTCCTAACTATCCATCGAAGTCTAATGAAATACCTTCTGTAGTGACATTGTTATGGTATTCAGAGTGTAGCGTACACGCTTCAGTATGAATTTTTAGTGACACAGTCACTCTAAAAGTATCAGTTCAAAGATTTTCAATCTCTTTATTCAGATTTAAAATAAGCACAATCAAGATTTAATTGTATTACTAACATGAAAAATACTTAAGAATATTTTTAAAGATTGGAAAACACCCACAAACGAAAGATTAAAATGGGAGTAAAACTATTTTTAAAGAATGGAAGGAAAATTAAATTTCGCAGAAACCTTCATTATGTTTTGCTCTTTCGATTGTACTTCAGCGCATTCAAATAGATAAAATAGTAAAGATTTGAGAACGGTAGTTGAAATCCCTTAGGATTAACATAGCTATCATGAAATCAAAATGTCGGGTAGTCTTAAGAGTGAGTTCTAAAAATCCACTCGAGAAACATCTGACAAGTGTCCCAACGTGTTATTCGAAAGGAGACATCGATATTCATTTTGTATCATTCATCATAACGTATTTATACATTTCGATGAAAACCTGTGATAAGCAAATAAAAATTAAAGCAAACACATTACTTTTCCCTTTTAAAAAAGCTGCCAACAACAGATAGCGTCGTTATCTATCGAAAAGGAAACTACCTCAAGTGTTTTTTTTATTGAATGAAAAAATCAGCTTTGGAAATGGAAATATTTCACTTCTAAAAGGAAATTTAACGTTATGCTTCTTAAGACAGTCTGGAGGAAGTGACAGTTAGAGTTTATGGCACAACAACCAAATCTGGCAAGATTAAGTCAAACTTCGTTTAAAAGTCAATCTATACCGGAAAAAGAGATGAAAAGAATAAAAATTTGTTTACAAGAAAGGTCGAAAATAAAGAAGAATCGTTAGTGATTCCCGGGGGCGCATCACCAGTGTTTACTAAAGATAAATAACCCCGTGGGAAAGAAAAAGATCACTAGGGTAATTTTGGGTCATGATTCTCATTCTTTCGTAAAGAAGATTAACTCCTGAGGAGAATGACAGGGTTGGAGACCATTTTTAAGCAAATGGATCACATTAAATTGATTATAAATGCACACAAGACCCCACTCATAAATCCATAAATTAATAAGGCTACATTCAGGGAATTTCAATTGCATGTAATTAGGAACAAATGGAACAAGTCTTCTGGAGTAGTTAATCCAAATGGGCTTTGACTTCCGTTCTGAAAAAAACTAAGTGAGCTGTTTTACATTTAGGTACTGAAAGTACCAGAGAAATTTAGAATTAGGAATGAATAAAATTTAAGTGCAAGAAATGGAATTATTATAATCAGTTTATTCAGCCTGAGAGCAGCATTTAGCAGAAAAGGGAATTTGACCGATGAGTCAAAGAGATGAATCGATGTGTTACGGTTAGAAGGTGTGGAGCTCTTTAGCCGTCGTCATTCTATTTGTATTGGAAATTCATTGCAGAATAGGGAAGAGATAGTATCTAGAAATCTCATTGGCTTGCTGGAATACTTCTGCGTCCTCCAGTTGGATGATTTGGAGGATATTTTTAATTCTTTTGAGGGAATTATTGTCAGAATGATCAATATTATTAAAGAACTTTTTAAAAATTTTAATTATAAATTGTTTTACGGAAAAGGTAGCTTAGTGCATCTCGCAGTTCTACATTTCGCATATAGCAGCTCATTTGGGGAAAAAAATGTACAAAAATCGTTCTACAACTAAAATTGGATTTATATCAAGCGCCAGTGAGATATAACGCTTCTGCTCGGAATCAAGGAAAAAAGTGTCTGAGAAGATAAAATGAGAAATAAAACATCGATAAAAAACGAGTATTTAAAACATAGGTTTTCTTTCAAACTTCACACTCTGCGTAACATAATTTTTTATATCTTAAATTTTAAGAGCAAAAGGGAACATTGAGTCAAATTGAATTTATTCAATAATTAGTTTTAACAATTTATTTTATTATTTGACATTTATTCAATTTATCATCTAAAATAATCAACGAAAAAAAGTTTAAGCAATGACCCCTTCACCTTAGCAACGGATTTGACGACTAATCAACTACTTGGAGTAAAATTTAATTCTTTAAAAATTAGTTTTATTCAATTAATTTTTATTAATTATAGTTAAATTATCGTATTGTATCCCAAACAATCGTGTATAGAAAATTTCAGCTCAAATGAGTGCTTTAAAATGTGATAAAAAAGCTTTTTAAAGTTTTCATCCAAAGTTACAAAGTGAATTAAGGCTACACGGTACTCTTTTTCAAAAAATTTTTTTGGAGACAGTAATATTAAAAGTAACCTATGTATTGTTTTCATACTATATTATTAAATTGTTTCTGAAAACAAAAAGTCAATTTAACTAGTCCTTATTTTAAAATTTAAAAAAATTTAAAAATTTTGAAGTTTTTTTAAACCCTTATAAAATACACAATTTTTGAAATTTTTTAATTATTTTGAGTGATTTATATTTCATACATTATTGCAAACAAAAGTTAGTATGGATTTGAAAATCTGTTCCCTTGTTGATTTTTAATAATTATTTTTCTAGCTAAACCTGGAAAAAATAGGAAAATTTTTAAAATATTAACTTTAACATTTTTTAAAAAAATAACTAGGGATCCCAGACCTAAATTCATACTAACTTTTATAGAACACATATATCTCAGTATGTATAAAAATTTTCAAGACTCTATCTTGAACAGAAAAAAAGCCTTAGGGATTAGAAAACACTTACATCTTCAAAAATAAAAGTCTGAGAAAAATGCATTTAAAGTTTTTAAAGGCATAAAACAAAAACTAATAATACTTGCAAAGATCTAAATTTTTAATATATTATTTAACTACTTATATAATATATGAAAACACTACTTTAATTAAATATTATGAAAAATATTTTTATTTATTCAAAATATGTTTTTGCAAAATATCGATATAGCATTTTTTACGATGACAGATAATTCAGCTTAAAGTTAACATAATAATTTCACAAAAGTTTTAAAACACAATACACTTATAAAAATAATAATGATATAAATAAAAGTTTAAAAAAAGTTAAAAACTACCAGGTTTGTACATAGCACCTAATTTTTTCTGAATTTTAAATCGACGCAATTTAGCAAGTTTTATTTTTTTCTGCGCAACTTTAAAATTTGCAGATTTCCTTTTCTTTCTGAAATAGGTTCTCCTACAATGAGTAAAGTACACTAAATGTTCTGATGACAAACTTGTTACAAATTCAATTAGCATCCTGAAATATTTTTAGAGCTTTTAATGTTCCAACAATAAATTCAGGTATTGCACTCGACATGGCAATCAACACGACTCCTAGAAGCTGTATTTTCTTTGGAATATTTGTCCCATATCATCGAATGTAATGCTTCATTAGAATTGTGTGTCAAACCTCTGACACATGAGCTTAATAATTCAGTTGATGCTAATCGCTGATAAATAGGCAAGATTTTGGGCAAATATTCTTCGTTGATTGTTATTTTTACCCAATCTTTGTGAATACCTGATTTTTTTCCACCTGCTAATGATAACTGGTAAAAACACCAAGAGTCAAAGAGCAAGATTGTGTCCCGGAAACTAATACTCTCAGATCTTTCCCATAATTTCACAGCTGCATTTACTTCCATTGCACTAGATGATCCGACATGTGTTGTACTACAAACATTTTGTTGTCCTTTGTACCAAATACGAAATTCAGCACTTTCTTCTCCAAGTTCAAATTTAGTCTGTTCACATTCTCCACGTCGCTTTGACATTACTTCGTAGTCTATCACAAAGCCAGTCAGCAAGTCGATAACATATCCTATTCCGATATTTGACGTTGACGTATGTTCTCTTGTCAACCAGCTTCCATCATATGACATTCCAATACCGACTATATCTTTATCATTCCTTGAGCCCTACGCCTCAATGACATCTTTACGAATATAAAGCAACGGCTGATTTGACCCAACAAGATGTCCAATCAGAACTTTTGGCTCATAATGTCTTTTAAGTTTTACTAAACATTATATTTCAATTCATATGCATGCAGAATTTTTCCAACGATGAGTAGCCAAGTCACAAACTTAACATACTTGCACTAATCTCATATTTACATCAAATGGAACATTAAAAAATTGATGCTTGCTAACATTTGATATTTGATGTAATATAGCATCAATTAATTGTTATGAACATGTTTCACTCTAGGTTTGGTCACAATTAACACATACAACATTTACTTTATATGCAAATCTATTTCTTTGACCATAGCAAAGTTTTAAAGATACACTATGGCAAATATTGCTTAAAAATATTCCAAAATTATTTGTAAACAAACATTCAGTATCCACTATAATGTAATTTAAAAGATACTTTTATATGTAGCAGAAGTATTAAAGACATTTGTATTCTGAAGTTTTGTAGTTATATCCACTAAAGCAGGTTTTTAGCATTGTCATTATCAGCAGTACTCCATCTCTTAGAAATGTTGATTCTCTTCTCAAGCTGCGAAAGTTTTGTCCGTGGCATTTTTTCAACAGAAAAAACTTCACTTAAACAATTTAAAATAGCTTTTAAGTGATATAAATTATATGCAGAATAAATATTGGTCTTGAGAAATACCTTTTCTTATCAATTTTGGCTAAGTAACTATAAGCACATCAAGAACTCAAAATATAAACAAACACAAATGATTTTAGTAGTGAAAGTTGAAGTTAATATCTACTTCTCTGCAAGTATCGATATTATTTAAAAAATATCAGTAATTAATTAAATTTAAGAATGGAAAAATGCTTTAAAATGAAACCGAAACTAACCACGCCCCCCTCAGCTGTCAAAAATAGTGACTGACAATGCTCAGAAAACTTCAAATATCTTAAAAACTAATTGGTTAATAGATCTAAAATTTGGGGCCAAGATTCCCAAATGTATGGGCTACAGGAAAATGCAAAAAAAAAATGTTCGATAAATTTGTCATTTTTAGGGTACTGTGTAGCCTTAAAGAAAACCCATTAGAAATCGCTTCCCGAACAAAGGTGGTAGGAACATATAGAAGAAGGAATAGAAGAGGGAATAATAAAGTGCAGACGAGGAAAAGCCTTCAGGGATGTGAAGTATCTATGGTTAGAAATTGATCTTCAGGTTCACAAACCTGAAAAATGTAAGAGAGTCACTGCGTATCAAGGATCAATCATTTGAGAGAGTTGATGTTTATTGTAATTGATAATACTGAAAAATTATGAAGGTTTGAGGGACAACGACTATTTGTTTGTTTTGTTAGTGAATTTTTGTTTCGTATTGGTTTTGGTGAAGAAAGTTTTGGCTCTAATTAGCGGGCTGCTGACATTTTCTATGGTTGTAAAAATATTTCCTTCAGTCTGCGTCGAAAAATCTCTGCACAAACTTTAACACTACATTGCACCATTTCCTCTTGTATATTTTCTGGTAATTTTCTTCTATCACGTAAGCTTAGTCTTTCAATTTGCCTATCATCAATAGATGTGAATCTTTTCCTGCCTTTAATTGTTTTGTTTTGTAGCGATTGAGTCTCCTTATATCTCTGCGTATATTTCGAAACGCCACTATTGGATAAGAGAGTTTTCACCAATTTATTTTGTAATTTATTCATAACTTTATCCTTGATCAATGTTATATCATCATTTTGCATCATTTTCTGGGTGACCAGTAAACTCTTCGCGCCATCTCTATAATGTTTTTGTATCTTACATACTAACTAAATTAAACAATTTAATAAAAAAAATAATTACTAGCAATAACTTAACACACTCACAAATGTCCTCATCTGAGCTTTAATAAATGATATCAAGAGGTGAATCCTACTGTAACCTGATTGGCTCAGGGTCAAAAAAAAGATTATACTTGGTTGGCTATTTAAACACTCGAGCTCATTGGCTACATTCAAATGAAGGAAAACTACTTCATATCAAATTAATCAAGTAATGCGCCTTTTCCCTTGTTTTTGGTTTTACCTTTTGATAGAGTGCAGATAATGAAACAAACTTTATATTGCAATATATCTTTATTTTAATTATTCTCCCAATGATATGTAATTTTATGGCAGTACTATCAAACAATAATATAGATATGAGTCTTTAAACATCAAAAAAAAATTTCAAAAATGTTTCCACAATTTCGGCCCCTACTGTATGGAATCTATTTGAAGATCGTTGGGGAAAACAGAGCTCCTAACATACCATGGAGCATTTGTTTATGATTATGGGTATTTTGTTTTGCTTCTGCGACACATCCAGGAGCTACGCATGTAATAACTGGGTGTGAAACTTGCTAGTACAAGAGAGTTTTGTTTTTAAGGAAAATGAGGAGTGTTCAACGACTCTCTTCAACAACAGCGCAAGAAAATAAAACACCTTATTTAACTAGGCAGATGAGGTGTATGTTCAGCCTAGTGGATTAGAGCATGACAAAATGCAATCAACTTTCCTACGGATCCACTGAATCAGGGTTCGAAACAATAGAGGCACTCAAAATCGCCAACAACTCTTCCTCCCTCCACGGGGTTGGGAAAACCACTTCGGCGCTGGACGAAACATCAAGGCATTGGGAGATGTTATTCTACCCCATGGAGAGGGAGAGTGTGAGATGGTGACCTTGATGCGGCAGCGCCAAAGAGGTGATTCAGGACTTGAGCACTAGATAGCAGCACAGCCTATACCTACTGATTGCATATGTCTCCGACGCAAAACACTTGCCTCTGTATGTCTAACTCAAATCACGACTAATGATAGTCCGGCTCTGGTGCACGTGTGGAAGAAATCCACCACTCGACCCGAGACAGTCGATGACTCAAATGGAAACTGCTCCAAGCAAAACTCAATTCATCATGGAAGGGATGTACATCAATTGCAGTAATGGCTGCAAAAATCAAAAGCAACCTTCAGTACAAAATATCAATGTTTCTCTTCGTATAATCATCACAATGATACTGGAAGGGAAATATGCAGCGACTCTTTTCTACAACAGCGCCAGAAGATAAAACGCCTTACTTAACTGACCAGATGAGACATCTTTTTTGCCTTGTTGGTAGAGGCACAGCAATAAGTGACCGATCAATTTTTTTTCGAGCCCACTGGACCAGGGTTCGAAACAATTCTGGCACTTCAAAGCCAAGGTCAACAACTCCTCCTCTCCTCCTCCACAGCGCACGGGGTAGAATAACATACCCCGATGTTTCGTTCTACCCCGAAAGTGTCTACCAATTAATGAGATGCATAGGTTGTTTTGTTAGGTTGTGAATTTATATCTTTTAACTTTTTGTATGTTTTGCGTAAGTTAATTT
Source organism: Nephila pilipes (assembly GCA_019974015.1). Lineage (NCBI taxonomy): Eukaryota > Metazoa > Arthropoda > Arachnida > Araneae > Nephilidae > Nephila > Nephila pilipes. The sequence goes on along the minus strand of BMAW01029651.1, from coordinate 4,689 downwards.
TTAGTGTAAATGGAAGTCCAGAAACCGTACCACCGGAACCAATTCTATTTATTAATTTCTTTCTTTAAGTAGAGGTTTTAGAGGGAGGTGTCTATCTTTATAAAATAATATTGCCTGATATTTGTCTTCATTTATGGCTAGATATTTTCCAATCAGTTAGCCAAGTCTAAGGAGACAAAATACTTTTGCATGGTGCGAATTGTATATTTGAGATTGCTCCATTTTGTTAACAAAGCAAAATCGTCTGCAAAAAGACGAATGTTGACAGTGGAAAGATGAGGGACACTGTGGTCTTCAGAGACCTTTGCCTTCAAGTTTAAAAAAAATTATTCAAAAAATAACGATATTGAACATAATAAAATTAACGATAAATGCCATAATTTTAGGATTTAGAATCCATAATTTTGTATTTGAAGGCTGGCAACACTGGAATGAACTCGCATTTGTCACTTGTTACATCTCGCAATGTTGTGATGGCATTTATTTTTAGACGTTCCTTACAACACATTTAAACCTTCTGGGCAAATATAAAAATAAGTTTTTTGTAAATTTTTAATACTTAAATAGGCGCGAAGAAAAAATTACTTTTAATCCTTAATAACATAAACCGAAATCAAAGCATGCTACTGATTTTTTTTTAATACTAGTTCACCGTGTAAAAAGAAGAAGAAAAAACCCGACAGTGAAACAGAACTTACGTGTCCACCAAAAAAAAAGGTAAAAACCTTTTATCAGTTAGTCAGGAATAATTAAAGTGGTGGAAGGCCGGGTAAAATAGGAAACCTTGGCTTCTCCTTCATTATAAAATATTTTTACACCTTAGTTGGATCAGATTTCATTTCATAAAAAACTTTGTTGCTCTATAAACACACCTCTTAAAACACATTTTTTATAACATAAGAAATTCAATTACTTTTTTCACTTTTTGTAGACACTATATTTTAATCAATTTTATTTGTGGAGAACTGTATCGGACCTTAAAAAAATATGCAAAAAAAATATTTTCTTTTGATTTCACAATTAACTTTTTATTATTAAGCAGAATTATTTTTGAAAGGTTTATAAAAGTACAAATTATAGGTCTTAAAAATAAGCTAATGCATGATAAGAAAGTATTATAAATGTAAAACATTTATAAAATGATCAGTCTTTGTATCTTTAACATTTCGTATTAAAAATAAAAGCGTTCTGTGTTTATGTTACCTTTTCTGCGTTTACTTGATATCCAATATTTTCTTTTGTATTATTGAAATGGTGCCTTATTTTCAATTTTTCTGCTTATTGATAGACGAGTTTCAAAAATTCTTCCTTACTTAGGGACATGAGATGGCTATCCAAGTTTTTAATATGATTGTATAATACCATCTCCTGTTAATCAATGAATGTTTTTGGAAAAGTCTCAACATTTTTCAAATGTAGTTTTATTTCTACCTATTTATCTGCGGTAAGATCTCTCAAATTATCACATAGTGTGCTTTGGGGAACAGAATGTCTTTCATTCCTCTCCAAATTGTCATTTCCTTTCTTTCTAACTTTTTCTACAACTTCTCTTTCATATTCATTTATTCCACTTCTGAAATGTTTATCCACATTTTTCTGAAAAATAAAAAAAAATTCTGCGAGAATACAATTCTGATCAGCCTTAAGCTGTACCCAATACAACCCGCAACACTTCTGACCGATACAACCTGAACATCATAGAAAGGTAAAAACCTAAAGAATAATAATGTTGTTTTCAACAAGATATACAAAAAACAACGACTTACATTCATTTTCAGGGATGTTAGGACAACCAGAAGTTAACTTCGTTCATTCAAAACTCTTTAAAAAAAACCCAAAAAAAATGCTACATGTCAACAACGCTGCCACTTGATTAAATATTGCGGCATCTCTAGTTTCTTCCTTTGCCCGAAATGTCTAAACAGGTGTTGTCACCTGCACCAAATGCTAGAAACTACCCTTATCCGATACTACCCGAGCCTTTCCTATGGCAGGTGTGGCCAGTCTTTTGAATACCATGTAACAATTTTTTGACGGACAAATTCAAATGCGTCACATAACTCGAGTATTTTTATATCATCTTATATTCACGGTTAAGAGCTGGTAAACAGAGATAAGGATAAAATCTGCTTAGAGAAGGAAAGGGAATAACTTAAATCATACTGTCAAAATAATTAATTTACGCCAGTTTCAGGAATCCCTAATGCACAGTAATCAGGAATGATCTCCTGTGCAAGAGGCTTCATGATGGTGCTACAGCTGCCAGATAGTCGGTGAAGACAACTCTAGACCAACAGTTGTGGGCAATGAGAGCGACTTCAGCTTGGAACTTGTCTATTCTCTCTGCTCGCTTGAAAGAGTTCTGGCACTAGCGTATGTTTAATAATATTTTTAATAGAGGTATGTTTATAGACATAAATAACTTTTCAAAATGATATAATTATTGTATGTAAGACATTATCTATTATAGCACATGAACGTTACGATTGATGAAACTTTTGAATATGTTTGATTTTGCTAACTTTCTAATGTTTGGTATTAAATTTGTTTCTCAGAGCAGCAGAGAATTTTTCAAATTTTCATAATTTATTCGCGACCTTGTTTTGCTTTCAATCAATTTCATTGATGAAAATTCTTTATAACATTTTTTGTCGTTCCAAGGTGGCATTTATAATTTTTTGCAAACTTTCTTAAGTCTGGGTAATATTCATTTGGTAATGGGCGACAGGAATGAATTACGTCAGAAGCATTTTGATCTGGATAAAGCTCGTGAAATTTTATTTTAAGTATAAATTTGTTTTTGAATCAATCAGTTTCATTCGTATATTACTATGCATCTGCATTATATTTGGATCACTAAGTGAATATAGGGTTTATAACGGTGCAGTTTTTTTCAATAGAAAAATCATGAAAACTACTTTAAATGCCCTTTGCATTCTTGATTTTTTTTAATACATTTGATCAAATTGCTATTATTCTCAACAAATTCACTCACCTCTTTCAAACATGGAAATTGACTCAAATTCTTATTTTCTAATAAAGAGATGAACAGCTTTTATTTCATTTCAAATGAACATGGAAAAATTTTGAAAAAACATAGAATTAAAAAATACAGAAAAAGACAAAAATCAAAAAAAATATATTGAAAGAGAAGAAATAGATCACAGATGCGTACATGTACCACACAAAATAAAAACACACACATAAAACGCTCTCAAAAATTCTGCTTCGAAACTGGACACCAAGATGGCTCACTCAGAACTGACTGAAGCGCCTCTTACAATCATCCAATGCGCCACGGTTTGGCCACCCCTGGTCTAATGGCTCATTCTTTGGCCCAAATATTCGGACGAAGATGTACGTCCGATGTGTATCATTCGCTTTGAAGTTTTTGTCAATGATGCTTTGAAACCATCAAAAATGTTAGGACATTTGAAGTCTTAACATACCGAGTTGGAAAATAAACCGTGTGTATATTTTGAGAGTAAAAAAAAAACAGGATGAGGATAACAAACTAAAGCATTTAAACAAAACTTTGTTCAGAATAAACCCTAACTAAAATTCTGAAACCTAGTTACATTTCGGATTGCTAAAACCAAAAAATCATTTATCACTGGAGAAAGCTTACTAATCCTCGGCTACAGAAAGCATAAAATGGATTCCCTTATCTAATGATACTAAAAAAAAAGAAGAATTTAAAAAACCTCAGAGAATATGGAATACCAGATAATATGCAAGATAAAGGAATCAAAAAATTTTGTTGCACAAATTTAACGAATCATGCGATATTTCTAAAAAGGCCGCATTTATTAGCATCGTCAAATATATTGATTTTACTTTAAAAGAAATAAAAGAATAATTATTGTGTTGCATATAATCGGTTTCTTACTCAACAAGCGATGAAATTCTTAACGTACATAATTATTTTGTTAATAAACACTATTTAGAGTGGGAAAACTGCGTAGGTGTATATACCAATGGGACGACTAGAGTAGGTGCAGACATAGAAACGTTATCAAAATAATTCAGCAAATAGTTAATTCTTGTTACTATATATATATATATATATACATATTGTAACCAATGTATTTCCTCTCCCCTCAATCCTGCAACGCCCTCTACAATAACTGCGTCACGCATTCAGTTTAGCATATGAACTCAAGGTGTTCGGAGCACTAAAACAATTATGCGCATTAACGGGGAAATCCCTCGGCGCATACTCGGCTCAATATCTCTTTGTTTTCTACTATGTATGTAAATCATAAATGTGTTGTCCTTGTAATAAAATAATTGTTTAGTGATCTGGGCCCTTTTCTTCTGTAACTACGAAAAGTAGTTATAATGGCGCCCAACGCGAAAAATTATTTTAGTAATTTTGATATTTGTGCAATCCTGCACTCCTGTGTTTATGACCGTAGCCAACTTTACTGCTATATCGAAGTAGTTTGTGCAGTCCTGCTACCCCTTCGTTTTGATTGCTGGTGAGATCTGGAGTTATATTAACAGAGCAACAGTTGCTCTTATTGAATTTTGGATACAATGCAGCCAGCACATCCATTGATAAGTATATTCTTTCCTAACTGAACATGTTTTAGATTCTTAATTTTAAAACGAATCTGTTGGTCATCCTGACCATGGTATCATTTTATTGTCTGTGGAAAAGTAAAATTTCTCGTCTGAACAAAACGA
>BMAW01029636.1:0-19357 GCA_019974015.1 Nephila pilipes | reverse complement strand
AAACTTCTTTATAATGTTACAAAATGAGATTTTTGAAGCAAAAAGACCCAAAAGGCAAAATACAAACACAAATTTACAAAAGAAATTGATGCTGGGATTGTAAAAAGCATTAAAGTTTTTCTAACACGTATTTCAACAAAATAGAAGCATATTTTGTTGTTCAATATGTCATAAGTTCTAAATGTTCGATACAATAAACACTGAAGTTTATTATTATTATTTCTTTCGTACAACCATATTTTACAAAATGAAATATATATTTTGTTGTAAAATATTTAAACTTTGTTGTAAAGTTGCAAATCTTTACAGCATGCATCATTAAAATGATTTAATATTTAACAAAAGTACATAACATTGATATTTATGATTTATCAGTACAAAATGAAAGAGGGATTATAGAGTCTTATTAAAGAATGTTACAGGAAAATTAATGCGCATTTTAAAATACATTGTGATTTTTATTGCGTAGAAATATATCTCACTCGAATACTAAGTTTCAAAAGAATGTCGTAAAATTGCTGGCGTGTTTAAATAAATGGTAAATTCTAAAATTACTGTATGAAAATTAAGCTAATATTATATATATATATATATATATATATATATATATATATATATATATATAATAATAATAATAATTCCGTTTTTATAAAGAACAATTTGCTATTAAATGAAATCGATTTATTTATAGCCTAGTTATATATCGCATAATTATATTTGACATACTAATACTTATTAATATTTATTAAAACTTGCTCCATAACAGTTTATTATACAGCATATTTAATTCATCTATTAATAGCACTAATATTCTTTTTACAAGTCGATGATAAAAAAAAATGAAAGTTAACATGTGAATTAATTTTTTTCAAGAGTTATTCTCACTTCAACAAGAGTACAAGTACTGTCAAAGTATAATAAGCTCTTTGTTATTTCCTCGAAAATACTTTTAAACAGTAATAAAACTATTTGTTACTAAAATGACAATGTGTGCATTAGATTTGACGTACTTAAGAAGTCGATGCAATCACATTCTAATGCAAAAATATAGAAGACAATTACCTCTTAAGATTGCTTAAAATGCAGCAAGAGATAATAATCATGGAGTTAAGAGGTTTGGCTTTTATTTGTTATTTTCTTTTAAATTTTGAATAACTATACTTTTAAATGTACTTTATAATTCCGTAACTCTTTTAAAACATAATTTGAAGCCTTTTAGAGAAGTTCCTTTTTAAAATTTAGTTGCTTAACCTTCCATAACGTATTTCTTTATTGGTATTTCTGCTTAACTATTCCACCAGCTGTTTACAAAACTTTAATAGCATTTCTACGATTCTCATGTGCGTCTTAACCAGAGCACTTAAGTCTTATTATACATTTCTTTTTCTTCTGGTAAGACTCTCTTTTGATTTTTCTCCTAAAACATTAAAACGTCTTCTACGAAGACATACTTCCCAATATTTAATCATAGAAATGGATTCGGAATTGTAGTCTGGCCGAATTGTTGTTCGAACATAACGAAACTCTTCCGTGCCTCCCACAAATGTTTAGACGTCATTTGATTTTACTGAGTCAGCTGTTTTAGTCATTCTACCTTGTTCGGTCCAAATTGAAAAATCCCACCACCTACCTCTCAGGACCCCTTCTCTCTTCCCAATACACTTGTCGAAAAATTTATTTTGAAATCTTTTTTTTAAGACATGGACCATGTAAAACTAGACAAAAGTTTTCGGGATTGTTTCGGAATTCGAATTTCTTTAAGTGAGTGTGCATTTCCCCTTATTGCAGACAAATGGATAACGCAGGGACGTTCACTTTGGGCTTTTAGTCTAACTGAGTAAGTAAAGTTATATGGCTGTCAATTTCTGGAAACTGTTTTTTTGTATTATCGAATAGCCTTTTAACGTTTCTTACCGCGATGGTTATTTTCACGAAAGCTTTTGTTTTTCTTTATTCCATTTTTGAAAATAATATGAAAAAACCTTTCAAACTTTTCGATGCATGAAATTATAATTTTGTATTTTAATTCTCAAATGCTACTTACAATTCAAATTTTGTTATTTATTAAATAATATAACTCTTTTTATATCAGATTGTTTTATGTTCAGATTATTTTTTCGTACATTAAACATTTTTCAGTAATTTTATCTAGAAAAGCTTTGAATGGGAACTGTTTTTTATGTTATTCAGTTACAATTATAATATTTTGTAATATTAATAGAATGTGGAGTGTATTTAAACCTGTGGTTTGCTTTATTGGCTTAAGGTTGCTTTTTCAAACTTCAAAGCATTTATTAAAACCCTTTTTAAAATTCTAAATTAAGTTTTATGTAATTTTTTTTAATATTTTGAGTGGCAAATATTTTGTTATCTCACTCTGATAAATAGTTTTTCTTACGTTACATATGTCAGTAACAGTTCCACAAAGTATGCTTTTCTGATAGGTGTAATATTTAATTTTAAAACACAATTCAAATTTTACTATTTAGAATTCAATATAGGATTACATTTCATGTTACGTTCATTCATTAAATTAACAATCATTATTAATTAATTTTATATATTAACGTAACACTCATAACCTCTATCCTATGTATTAATAACATATATGATTAAAATGATGATAATATTAACAAACTATTTTTAAATTGTAAATTGAATTACTATTTTATACACCCGTTTAAAATATAAATTTTAATAAGACTCTTTCATTGTATTCCCTAAAAAATTCAGGTGTTCTAATTTTGTCAAAGTCTTAATTTCAATTTAAGATAATTATGACTGCAGATTAATATAGTCTTTTTAATTTTCAATCAGTTTCTAGCGCAGTTTATTCAAGTGTGTGTTATGGATTACATAAATAACTTTGTTTTTCTTTTTGTATAAGTAATTTTTTTCAATCTAGTAAGTCTCCATTATTTTTCTTCTTTTTTCCCTTTAAATATATGACAAAAAAATTATTTAAGTTAGAATGACCATTGAAATTGTTAAGATAACATGAATCATAAGCGCTCCATATAAGAATCCATTGACGAACATACCTCTATAGTAGGCAAAAATAAAATTGATCACTCATAGAATTCAATTAAATAATTTCCCGCAACTGGAATTTTATTTTATTACATATAAAGTTAGAATAACTGCACATTATGCCAAATACAATATTAAATATTTTCATAAATCTTTATAAAACAATCCACTTTTATGAATGCTATTATTTTTAGATATTGTTATATGAATGCGTAAGTGATTTGTGATTACGAGGACAAGTACTGCTGTTCAAGCCTGTCGCAATTAAGTTCTCCCTAATAAGAGGACTGTGTGGAATGTTCTATGCGTCATAATGACATGACATCTGGACAAGACACTTCAGACCATATGCTAGAGATTTATAAAAAAAAAAGTAAATAATAATATAAGAAGTCACTCTTCAGTGGCGTTGTATTGCGACAAAACGTTCTACAAATGATAAAAATATCCTGTAATTCTTCCAAGAAAAGGAATTATGAATAAAAATACGTACGATGCTCCAGTCCGTGCTCCTGTCTCTCTTTTGTTTAATTCCAATCTACGAATTTTATGCTTTCTAATACTTAATTTCGGAATATACACTATTTTTACTGATTTGCATTAAGATTACCAGATGTTATTCCTTTACTCACGTTTTGTAGTGATGTTTGAATTATTTTTTCTTTACTTACTTTTAATTGACATTGTAATCTTATTTTCTTTCTTTTGGTAATCTGAGTTCTTTTCTTTCTATTCCGCACTTTTGAAATATTTTTTTCGTCTTATTGACTCCTTGAACGAACTTCGTGTGTTTTTAAGACAGTAGATCGTTCTTTTCGAAGCATAATCCTGAATTCATCTTTTAGTTTGTTCAGCTGTTTTAGTCTGTAACTATAGTGGCACGTAAAATTTTAATGTTACCTTTTTCACAATCAGTCAATTGCTTCCCGCGCGGAATCATTGAAACAGACAAAAACATGTTTTTCGCAATCACAATATGTGTCTAAATACTCGACTTAAACATACTTATGAAAAGGTAAGCAAACAACAATATTGATTATTTGATTTGTTTTTATTAACGTTGCAGTAGGAACAACACGAGGGCTATTGGTATAGAACCTCGTAATTCTGAACCTCGGTCAGGTAATGAGGACGGTAACTGAGCTGGCACTTCCCTCTCCTAACATCCCTACCACTACCTAACGCGACGACTTTGAGCCTCGACAGATTTAATGCGCATTAGATTCGGGTACATGGCAGGTCTTTGGTGACATCAAGACTCGAAACCACTACTCGACGAAAACCACCAACCACGAGTTTGCGACCATGACCACTGGGCTGCCACGGCACGTAAACAACAACAGCAAAAAAAAAGAGGAGGAAGAAGAAAAAGAAAGAAAGAAAAAAAAAATTGAAAAAGAAAAAAAAAGAATAGAAGTTTGATTTATTTGTAATTAATACATTACGTAAATTGCATTCCCCTCTTTAAAATATCTTTCTTTCACCTTGAATACTAAAGGAATATCACATCAAATTTCTTTAGATTCTACCAACCATACCTCAAATTGTAAAAGTAGATATATTTATGACAAACTTTATAAATTATCTCTTGAAAAAAAATTTTAAAATATTATTTTAAAAAGTAAGTGTTAAATTCAATAAAAAGCTCCAAATAATGGCAAACATTTTCCAAACATTTGAAAATTAAATATAAATGCATTATTTGCCAAATCTGTTTTAAAACTGTCGAGGGAAATAACTTCACGAAAGGAATAAGTCATCCATCAGGTTGAATCTTTACAACAAATGATAAATCGGTGCACTTTTAAAGCCAGAGATAAATCCTTTTACGATACTATAAAAAATCTCAATTTTTTTCTTGATACTTCCCAATAAGCAGTTATGAAATAATATCACATAAAATTCTTCATCCTACTTGGATACATTTTAAAAACCGTAAATTTCAATCCTTGCTCAGAGAGAAAAGCGCAACCTACCGAGAACAATTCAATTTATTTCACAGAATTTTTTGAACGAATGATACATTCACCGATAAAAATGGAGAAGACAAAAAAGTGAAGCAAATGAGATAATTCAAAGTTCGAGGATTAAAACCTCCTATCCTTTAGTTAGGTTTTAAAATTCTGAAGCTTTGCCCAGAGATTTTTCTCAATCTAAAAGAACAAACGTGATTAATGTGTATCACTTGGTGCAACATATCTTAAATTGCATGTACTTCTATTTCAGTTTACGAATAGAGTATTTTTTATCATTCTTTTAATGTATTCTTTTTATCTTTCTCTGTAAGATCATCTAGAGGATCCAGGGCATCAATTCATTTCTTTTTCTGACCAAATTGGGGAAGGAATTTCAAAAGCCATTAATTTGAAAGCTTGAAAGAGTTTTCTCCGTATTTGAGTTTGAGAGTACAGTATTGTCATTTTTATATACAGGTTATATAGTTTTCATATTACATTTTTTATATACAATTTACGGGTTAGTTTTGATAACAACGAAAGTTACCAAAAATCTATCATAAAATACTTTTTGTAACCCTGTGACTTTGAGCTATTTGCGGTTTTCTCTTCACTAACCTTAAGGACTTTTAATTAAGATTGATTGCTTTTGCTAAACAACCTTTGCCCAACCCAAAATGAAACGTGAATATACAAATCACAAGCAGGTAGAAATGAAGTGAAGCAGGGGAGATAGGAAATATATGAACTCAGCTTGAGAGTCACAGGTGAGATCGAGTAGTTCCAGCGATTTGCAATTGTTCCAGAGTTGAAGTCGGATCCGAGAATTATTACAAGTTCTCCGCTGTCTCGTGAAAAGTTAGAAGTCAAGACTGCCTCATTTTGACATAAGTGGTAAGCGTTAGTTAATTTATTACTGTTAGACCGAGTTAATATATTTAAGGCATAATCTGAGGTGAGTCTATTATAATTGTCGTTATATTAGCAATTAGTCAATAAATACAGTGTGTACTAGGCTAACGCCTCTTTTATTGACTTATTGACTTTTAGTGTTAATACATTGAGTTTAACTATGGCACAAGAGACGAATAGGAATAGTTCGCCGTCTTAACCCCGTAGTCAAAATTAAGAAATAAAACAGAGTCCATACAAAAGAAAAATTGTTGATAACATCAGTATATAGAAGTACTTTTATATCCATTACTGGATGCTGATTACCTTGGAAAAAAGGATTCATCATTTTTCAATAGTATATTATGAGTGAAATTTAATATATAGTTTTAATTGATAAAAAGAAGAAAAGAAAAAAAAATTCATATTTTTATTTTGAATTTATATTTTATATGACAAAGTTCATTTATTTACAAAAAAAAAAAGTTAAACGGATAAATTATAACGGATGATAATTCAATCAAACCAAAATTAGATTGGAATACATTGTCAACTTAATTGTCATAAACTGTTATGAATTACATCATATATTCATTGTAAATGAAATCATTAGGGTAATTTTGAAATATTTTATAATTATTAGAGTCTTATGAATTTTGTTTCTAAAGAGAATTGCTATTATTTATTTAAGTACAACATTTTATTTTTTTTCCCCAAAATTTGCATTTTTATGTCATAGAATTAAAGTGGTTCTGTAAAAAAAAATAATCTTAAAATATTTTTATCTTATAATGATGCTGCTTCACATTTATTACAAAAAATAGGCAAAAACATTTGGAGTTCAGTGAAATGACATGAAATTGTTAATACTTACTAAATACAATTTAACCTCATTTGAATATATTTAGAATTATATGTGCTTCGATTTTCTTGAAATAAGAATTATTGGCACATTAACCGAGAGAAATAAGAACCACCAGAAAAAATTAGGTGCATTTTTTTAGCTTCGTTGAATAAAAATGTTTAATACATTTTTAACCATTAATACTAAATTTTTAAAAATGTTTTTGTAGAATTAATTCCTTTCGAGTATCTAAAAGACATGACGGTTATGAAACAAAGGTTCAATGTTACAGTATGAAATAAAATATTAACTTTCATATTCCAACTTTATCAAAAAAATTAATTTAATTATATAAGTAAAAACAATTATCTAATTAATAATTTAAATAAATTAGTAAAATTAATGTAATTAATTAAATTTCCATTAATAACTAATAATTTAAAAAATTTTAGCATTAAATAATTTAATAATTTTTAAGTAATAAATAATTTAATTTCCATTAATAATTAATAATTTAATTTCTATTAATAGTTAATAATTTAATTTCCATTAATAATTAGTAATTTAATTATTTTAAAGTAATAAATAATTTAATTTCCAATAATTAATTAAATTCATTTCATTGAATTATAGTTTTATTGAATTATTAAAATTAATTTAAGTGTATCATTATCTAAAATATATGTGAAGGCTTGTGACTTCATAATAAAAAGTAGCTACGAAGTGCTATCTAATGAAGGATATTAAATTTATTTTCATATTTCTTGCTGGTATTGGTTAAAATATAAAAAAAAGTGTTCCTTTTAACTGCCATTTCATTAATGATACTCTTATAATCTTCAGTTTCTTTCTTTTTTATCATAGAATACATCTTACGAGGATATTTCTTTCAACTATGGTTACTTTTCACACGAAGATTCAGCATTTGTCATATAGGTGGATGAACTTTCCGATCTTCTCTTCGTAGACCATTACCGCCAGTGATATTAGATGGACCTGAAGCTTGTTTCAAAGCTCCTCAGTTATCTGAATACTTTGAAACCAAAGTATTCAGATGGTCTCCTATTCAGCTCTTCAACTCATGAAGGAGATGAAAATTACTCGGAGCTATGTCACGGCTGTAAGCCGGACGATCATACACATTCCATTGAAACTGTTGGGTTACAGCAACACTGTGAGGACGGACATTATCATGAATGAAGACAACAAAAGTCAGAATTCCTCTTCTTTTGTTTCGAATGGTTCTTCGTAGTCGCCGTAAAGTATGACAGTAAATTACATTGATCGTAGCTGCATTGTTCGTAGTTCCCGGTTCCATAAACTCAACGTGCAAGATACCTTTTTCATTCCGAAAATCCAGAGTCATACCCTTGGTTCTGTGAAAGGTTTATTTGAACAGACTTGCATCCTTACCTACTTTCATCGTGATTGTTGGGTTACCCGTCTTTAAATTGTCTACACCCTTCAAGCATACGAACACTCTAAACCTTTCACAAAACACTCATCTAATTTTTAGTGAATTTCCAATTTATGACTCCCTTCTGCTTGAGAAAAGCAAATAACACTACGCAACTCGCATTTGGCAGGAGTATCAATTGTATCATCTATGTTTGTGTGCCTATAGATCAGCATAAAATAATAAATAATAGGTCGGTAATAGCAGATGTTATAGTTAGAGAGTTGCGCAATCACCCACCGAGCATCCCACTAAGAACCACTTGTCTGGTAGCTTAGCAGCTCAATCAGAGGTAGAAAAAAAATGACATTCGTATAAAAAGATATACTGACTAAACATATCTTTGTTTATCATTTTAGTCTTGATCCTGGCAGCTATAATATCGCTCAACTCACTGCAAAAGACTAAAATAACTGGATAAGCTTATTACTTTTTAATTACTCCAAGAAATGCTTGGTATTTAATTACCTGATTTAAATCCTTACTCTCTACCACTTTTTATCAAAATTAGTGAAGAGTTTCAGATCGTGTTCTATTTATGAAGCAGTAATCCTTCAAAGACTCATTTCATAAGAGTTCAATCTTCACAAAAACTAGCAACATCCTTAATAGATTTCATAATTCTCAAAACAGCTGAATAAAATTGATATCGCTGTTAATAATTCAAAGGAAGGTAAATTATGGTGGTAATGAATGAATGAATTAACATATGAAATTAACTTTAAGAATCAAATTTTTCCATCATGAAATACAATCTTTTTGCAGAATTAGGTAGATAAAAGTTTAACAAACAACAAGTAATCCGAATTTCATTTAAATCCTATCGTAGTTAAACTACCAAAATTCAGGAACATATAAGAATAATTTTTGCGAAATTTGAAAATTAGGATTATTTTCAGACCAGAAATCAGATACGAAAAGAAAATCGAAATCCGTAACAAAAAAAACTCTGCTTTAGGAGTTAATTAATTAGGTTAATTGTTAATTAACTAATCCATTAGCATATATCATAATGTTAACCAATTACCATTATTAAGATATAACCATTTGAGTTATTAACATTGATACTAACGATATAGATGAGAATTGCAAAATTTTTTAAGGGTGCACTATTTATTTACGATTGTACTTGATGTAATTTATGGTTTGGTGATTATGGTTTGAACTCGTGGCCGTCATTGTTTTTGTTGAGCCGGGGCTCAGAGTTCTGATAGCACTGAAGACTCGTCAAGAAGAGGGGCTGAATCCTGTTAAATTTGTAGATGTTTCAAGTCCTCACAGGGCATGGTGTGAAAGTTCAGAATCGGGGAGACTAGCTCAGGTGTCCCCCTCGACCGAGGTACCAAGTAACGCCAGAATTAATTGCTAATAGACCTAGTGTTACTTTTAATTACGACGTTAATTAGCAATTAATCAGTCAATCAATTGAGAAATCAAGTTAGTTGGCAAGTCAACGAGAGTTAATTGGAAATACTGTAAAATATATTTTAACAATTATTGGTGTTGGTTTGAATTAACTTCGCTTCTCAGAGCCTATTAGTAGACATATGGAAACGAACCTCATAGCATAATACATACTTTAAATGAGACTTTAAAATTTGAGATGGTGTTCCACTCTCATAGTTTCTCTACCGTTACAGGTGATGTGACTTTAAAATCTGATTCCAAGTAATATACGTACTTGATCATTGCTTATCACCATTTTACTGCCTTAACTACTAATCTACTTTCAAATTAAATTACAGCGTAATCAACAATAAGAAGAATTCCTAATCTCAGTGAAAGATATTCTAACAAAATCACAAAAAGAACAATAAATAATTACTTTAAAAATTTCTGCAACTGTTTAAGGGAGAGATTTCAAATAATTATTTGATATTACATTCTGGAACGCCACATCCTTCAATGAAGCATTTGCTTTGGAAATAATAAAATATTTTAATTATCTAGATATGATATTCAACATTCACATCTATCTAGGAGTGGTTATCCTATAATTTTAATCATTACTAAAACAACCCAGATATTTGAATAAAATTTACTATGCATATTAGTTGTTCTTATGTAAATAATTTGGTAAATTACAATATTAATGGAGATTTATTTGGCTTCAAGAAGTCGTAGATTGAAATAACTCGCAATATCGTAAAATTTCAATTATTATTCCGTGATATTATAAAGTTTTACTATTACTACAATAATCAAGAAAGAATTTCAACTTTTAATTACTATTACATAGACTTATATACATAGTCATAATGTAGAATTATATTTAGAGACATATTCCTCTACATTTCTTGATCTTTCGAGGGCCATCATCGAAAAACTTATTAGATTTTGAACTCTATCTTCTCTATACAACAGGTTACTTCCATCTATGGTTTCCTGAAACCAAACAAATCAACGTGAATAGGTATATTTTGCAACATTATATACATAAGGATAAATTAATCCTATTTACATAATGTTGATAAATTAATTTTTATAAACAAAATAAATTTTATCCAGATATCTCGGTTAATCTTCGTAATAACTAAGACCTTGCGATATTCCCTTGTAACATACCTTCAATCTATGATTATTTGTGGAACTTACAACTGTATAATCTGTATAACTGTAACCTCAACAATCGTAGTGATGTCTGAATTCTCAGATTTTTTTGATTTTATTGAACAATTTAGAAACATAAGATAATCCGTAAAGAGCAACGATTTTCATGATTCTGGCCAGTGTTAAGAGACAAAGATGTCATATCTTTCTGGGCAGGAATTTTCTCTCTTAAATTTCCCAAATGGGTTAACCTTTAAAACAAGTTGCTTTTTATCCCAAATCAGCTCCTTATTCCCCGTGATTGATTTCGTGGGAAGGAATTCCGAATCCAGGACTAAGGATAACAAAACGGTTACTTTGTGACGAGATTTTCCTTTAAACAACCCTTGGAGACTTTTGATTTTGAATTTTTAATATAAAACCTTTCCCCAATAAAATCGAACGTGATACATATATATTAGATTAAAATTATAAAGCATAATGTACAGAATATATCACATGCATCTATAAGCAGCGAATAATTTAACAGAGAGATTGGAAGTTTCTTATGAGATGACAATGAATTTAAGTTTGACGTCTATGCCAAGCTTTTGCTACTCACTCGAACCCGAGGGAATCGGTAAGTAACAAATTAATATGTTATTACAAAAAAGATAGTTCCGTCGCGTTTGCGCAAGTTAGTCTTATAGATAATAAGTTGTCTTTAGGATACTTGATTAAAAATATATTGATTTGGTTCATCTGTCTTCATCTGACAGTGTTATTTAGTGATTATATTACAACTAGTTATTCAGTGTTACAACTTATTTAAACTAACTGCTAATGTTAATAAACTACAATAAATATTGTCTATACTTTCAGCAGATGACAGATTTCCACTCACATTTTGTTTTGAGTATTACCACAATGGGAAACAATCTATATTAAAAGTATTCTTACATTGTATTGTTTTAGCTGAATGTATGAGCATTTGTAGCTAGACATGAGGGATATTGATGGCATATCTCTTAATTTTGAGCTTCAGTCAAATGAAGATGATGATAATTATCTAGTATTTCCATCTTCGTCATGTACAAGGGATGATGCACGTTAAATCTGTTGAAGTTCGAAGTCCTTACCTTGGCGTGTAGAAGTGAGGAGTGGGAACAAAGATGTTGTCATCGTCACTCGACTTTGTTTGTTGAAAGGCTATCGATAGTTTACTTTTAAAAGACTTTTTAATTAGTTACCGTTTAAACTACTTTTCAAACTCTGAAGCCATTTCACATACCAAACTTCCATTTAAAAACAGAGTTCTGAAACTTATTTTCGAAAAATTGTGGAACATTCACTTTCAAATTTAAGTTAAATATTAATCTATTTTTTAAAACTACAAATAGGCTGAAATAATCATTTGAATAAATATTTTGCAAAACTTGAAAGATATTGGAATTCTTATTTCTACTAGGAACACTCTTATTTTTCTCAACAGCCTCTTATCTTAACATAAGGACTATAATTCTGAAAAATGTATTGTCTCAGGCAGAGGGAAACTTTTTGCTTGCTCAAAACAAATGTACTCTTATTCAAGAGAATGTAATTTTTTTTTTATTTTCATACATTCTACGTGACACAAAAGTACCACCTTAACTTTTCAATGGTTATGAACAAGTCCAGCTCGTCATTCGAATTACGCATCATAATGGACACTGGCGAGTTCAGCTCGTCATAAAGTTTTCGAACCAAATGATTGCAACCGAACCCTACTCGGGCAGCGAAACTTTTCCCCAATAGACACTGACGAGCTGAGTTCTTCCGCGTATATTATCTTGCGTTATTCGGGTTATAAACGATATTTACTGGCAAAACTTAATTAATTTGATAGCGTATAGATGGCGGTACAGGTAACTTGAAATTTTTTACATTTTAAGAAAAATGTTGCCGATCCAGTTGTTATTTTAGTTAATTTTCTTGTGCGGGAATTTGTTACTGAAAAATGGCGCATTTATTGCAAAGACTGAAATGCTCCATTTTGTGCAATTCTGTTTTAATGTGTATCACGCACAGGAAGAATTTCAGATAAATATTACAATTTCAAAAAAATCTTTATAAAGCTTAAAGCTTTACTTCTTCAGTCTTTGTAACGCTTAAAATTGCGTGTATTTATTTAAATATTTTTATTTTATATTCTACAAACTAATATTTATAGTATTTAATGTTTACTGAATTGCTTAAAAGTGCAAGTTGCAATTGTTGTAAATATTACATTATTATATCGCAAATAATTGCTTAAAAATTCTGTATTTTAGAAACTAAAATTTATAACATTTATAATTTGTGTCTTTGTTTGCTTAAAAGAGCAAGTTAAAATTGTTGTAAATATTACATTAATATACAGCAAATAATTGTTTAAAAAATAAATATTTTAGAAACTATTATTTGTAATATTTTCATTTACTGAATTGCTCAAAAGTGCAAGTTACAATTGGTGTATATATTGCATTAATATACCGAAAATAATTCTCTAAAAACTTCTTTTAAAATTGAACGAGCTATCCGCATCAACGTCAGAAGAGAGTGACATTTTCGAAGGACACCAGGGAGAAAAAGTATGCCACTTTCAGTGGCCGTTTGTTCGTAGCGCTGCGCTTCATAGGAGAGCTAAAACAGCTGATTCACTCAACCCTTCAAATGGTTAAATAGTCTTCGTCGTCTATTTCGAATCACGTTTAACACAACTTTCTACAACGTAACAAAAATCAAGTAATTGAACAAAAATCATGTATTTTGAGGTTCTAATGTTACAATACTTGTTAATTATTCCATGAATTATAAATGACTCTTGTTTAACCAAAATTAGCAAACTATTATGAGCAATGCAATAACAAAATAATTCTGCTGATTTTATGATTGATTTTATAGAAAGGTGAGTGAGATTAATGTATACGTATGATCTTATAGTTCAATAAAACTAGACTTCTTATGTTCTGCTTCTTCATAACCATTTTCATTAATCAGTGAGTGGATGTTTGGTTTCATAGCACAAGAGCCAAATTTCCTTAAAGCTAGACTCAATAATAATATTAAAATTTTAGCCGTTGTGAAACCGTGGTAGTGGAGTGATCAAGGTCGCGAGCTCATTCCATACGTTGTTTGAGTCCACTCATGGAATCGAATCCTGATACCGCTAAGACTTGCTACTGAGTGTGTGAGTGTAATTTTAATCAATGAATTAACAATCTCCTCAAACCACACCACGAGAGGACTTTAAAAGTAAATTCCATTTAAAAAATGGCTGCCATTTTTTCTCCGCGATGATACTTTAATGAAGTCAGATCTTGAATCTGTGATTCAAATTGAATTTTCGCGACTACAAATTTCGTGACTACCATACATTACTATCGTAATCATCTCTACGTTTAAAGAATATTTCATTTATTTATGTAGCAAAAATATTTATGCATCATTTCATTCAGGATTGAGTTTTAACTATTTCGGATCAAGATGTATTTTAAGAATGAAAGTAAAATTAAAGGTATCCTAATAAATTTTCCTATTTTATCTTTAATTCCACATAAAGAAATGATTCTGAATCTATGACAATTCTCAAATTTTCTTAAATATGAGCGTCAACTTACGGCATTTATATTTGTGAAATTAAATTGGCGCAAATAAGTTAACAAGAACTGATGTCACGAATAAATGTTTTTATGCTTATTTATAATTCAGTGATTGTTATGATTCAGAGTCATATAATTGCAAATTATACTTCATTTTATATTTCAAAGCAGTTATGTAATGAATTATTACAAATTTTTTAGACCTTTCTAGTGAACGAAAATAAGTGACGCAAAAAATGTTAATACCAGCAAGTAAGTGATTGATAGCTGATAAATCATAAATTTATTCAAACTGTAGTGTGCTCTGGGTACTTTTAAAATGTATGCTGTTACATTATACGTAAATGACGCTGCTCAGAAATGAGTAAATTGGTACCTTTTAAAAACGTATTGTTAAAAGCAAAAGTGAACGTGTGTTACTCGGGCACGTGCTAAATTTATATATTAATTTGTCAAAGAGGCTTGGCATGTTCGTCGCTATTTTTGTCAGCGTTATTAGCATTCTATTCCCTTTCTTAGAAATAGTGATTTGACTAGCATACAAAATACATATGTGTTGAAATAAAATACAGCATTATGTGCTTTTATAAAACTATACTAACAGTTTTATGATCCTGTAGTTCTTATAAATCATGAATAAGAGGTTTTACTGATTTGAAAGTTTTGTTTCTTGAATACTAATTCTTAAAATTTGCTACGATGGAAGTTTCAATTCAAATTTTATATATTTTCCTCTTGAAACAAAACAAAATGTCAAAAAATTTCAGCATCTGAAAACATTTACGAATTAATTTATATTTCTTAAAATAAAACAAAGGAAAGGTTTTGAGGCTGCCGTTTTTTTTTCAGATATACTGCTTAATGGTTTGATATTCCTATATTCTTATTTATATGGATGCATTTAGGAACAAAATGTTTCTTAAAAGCATGAAAGAAAAAACTTTTATTTTAAAATAAAGACAATTATTTCAATTAGTGAAATATGAAATGACGCTTATTCAAAAAAAAAAAAGTCTGCTTCAGACATATAAAATATTAATTATACTTGAAATATTGATTCCCCGAAATTTTTCGAAGACAATTACAATACTTTTAAAAATTTTACAATTAGAGAATACTTAAATATATGTTGTATAATCATTTAAATTTGTTCCTAAATTTGATATGCTTGTGAGCAGCATTTTTTACGTGAGTTATTAAACAATGCGAGTATATTCACTTTTACATAAAAATTGATGTCTCTACTGAAATGTTTACGAGTTTTGTTTGTTTTATTCACATGCTTATATCTGTTTATAAACTGTGTGTGTATAATAGCTCTCTCATCATAAACTTGTAATTTCTATTGTGTCATAAATTAATTTTACAGATTTAAAGTGTTATTCTTCTGGTAAGAAATTTTCGTTTCTTAGAATAAACTGATACATTTTGATTCCGCTTTTTAGCTTTTCATCCTCAAAAGTAAATTTCCTCAAAAATTCTTTTAAGTCATTTGATCTTCAAAAGAAGTATTTAAATACTAATCTTTTTTTAAAAAAAATATTGTTTTTGATAAGACGAAAAGTATTAACCCTTTCGCTTTCAGCGTATCACATGTGATACGCTTGCGTTTGCTCTCCTGTACCCAGCGTATCACATTTGATACGCTCCGTGAGTGTCTTTTACGGACGAATGTATAAATAGAGATATGCTTGATGAGAACATTTTATTTTATTTTTTTATTGTTAATATATGGCCTTACAATACCATGAAATCTATAATAGATAGGTAATTTGGAGTGTTGACCTTGGTGATATGGGCTTGGATTTCACTTTTGACTACCAGGAGGGGGGTAATTGTTTAAAGCACGTGTTGCGGCGTGGCTCTTTAAATGCAATGATATGATTCAAAGTGGGCACTTGCATTCGGCTTGCTTTTTTCTTTCCTACTTTCTTCTTAGAAGTTCGAAGGAGAATTTATGGCTCTTTTTGGGATTAGCGCTTTAGGAAGCAAATGCTCTTAGTTGTTCGTTTCATTCGGTCATTTTTTTTATTTGTGGCGACAGTCATGACGAAAAGAAAGTATTTATCTGATTCTGAGATTTACGAACTAATGAGTGATGTTAGCAAAAATTATCCAAATCTGTACATAGACATTAAAGTTAGAAAAAAAGGACGAAGAAGATGTGCCCTTTGCTCAAAATCTTGCGTGAAGCGTCAAAATATGTGTGTAAGACATGCGACTTTGGTCTATGCATTGATTTTTTTTAATAAATATACCATAGAGCAAAATAAGATTTATTTTTATATGTTTCATGTAATGGTACATCATTACGCCATGAAATTTACGTAACAAATGTAAATATATTTTGTAATTTCTTAAATGATATGATTTTTATGTAATTATTTTACGTAAAAAACATATAATTTCCCAATAAATCCTTTTTTCTTTCGTATATATTAAGTTTGAAGCATTTTAAATAATGTATGTAAATACCAAAATATTTTAATGAATAGCCAATTTTAGAGGGATTTTTTTCGTGAATTAGGCTTAATATCTGAAATCGTCTGGGCACAGTGTGACACTCCGCTGTAAGAAGCCGCGGGCCCAGAGAAGCACCTCTCTTTTCTCCCTCCGGTAGCGAAAGGGTTAATTGAGAGATAGAGAAGTGGGAGAACATAAAATAATTCCAAGTTCGAATATCTCTCAAATGAATTCAACATGTATTAAAATGAGAGATTAATTTTGTTAAAAATATGCAAAGAGAGGCTTCTAGAGCTTGTAAAATTTGTGCTATTAGAGTTATTTTTTTTAGTGATGTGTGCTTCTTAAACACTTGTACGGGGAACTTTCCTTCACTAATCTTTAAGGACTTTATATTGCGTTATTTGATTTAAGAGCCTCTTTTTGTGAATGAACTTATATAAATTGGCATATTATATTAAAGTGTAGTGAATAAGAGTGATCTAATAGCGAGATAGAAAACAGAATTCATAAGCAAAGATGATGTAGGAAGAGCAGTATTTATAGTACTAGAAGAGAAAAACTTGGAAGTTTAGCTAGCCTGGTCGGACATGTTCTTATGCCTATAAAGAAGAGCAAATTAGCACTCGCTAAGTAGATCACAAATAGTCCTAGTGGTTGAGGAAGCCGAGTAGGTATGATTGTAATTTCGTGACCAATGATGTTGACGGCGAATCACGTAATCATGTTTTTTTTTTAAATCCTCGCGTTATGTATTGCGAAGGAGAGAAGATGAATATCCAATTCAGGTGTCATCACCGTCATAAGACTGTGGCTCAAAATTATGTGGGAACACACACCACTACTTTAGATGATAACTCCCTTTTACATTTTGAAAAAAGGTCTTCGAATATCTCTAAAACTACGTTAATTCAATACACCTCTATGCACATATTTATTACTTATACGTGTCCGGTTCGGGTTACGCTGCTAAAACAATATTCCAATGTTTGAAAATGCACTAAGTTCAGCCATTAGAATTGCCAAAGAAAGATGGTTTATGCTTAGTAAAGAAATTCTTCCAGCTTTTAAATAAGCTATTTTCTTTAAACAAATTTTAAAAAAAAATTATTAATTATTTTGATTCCTTAAATGATAATAACAATATCAACGTGATAAATCTATAATGAAATATTGTTTATCATAACATTAAAAAACATTGGTAAAACCTATTAGACTCTTATGAACATTCTCAATTTCCACCATTATGTCAAATAAAATGTATTTTTCTCTTGTTTGTTACCTTTTTAATTATTAAAACACTAAGATTTAACTATTATGTCTGCATTAATACATGGATTGATCCTGTAAAACCAAGCCAAACATGCTCCTTCCACTTCTCTCAAATATAAATAAAATTTCTCTGGACAGCCAATCGAAATCGAAAGAAACAGTCTTCACCAATTACAAGCAATGCTAAGTCTCGTAACTCATCAAACTCTACTTCAAGTCACCAGAGTAAACCTACATGTACCACTTTCACCCTCACCCACAACAGCCAATAGGAACAAAGTATCAACTGAGAGAGAGAGAAATGCATCTCCCTATAGAAATTCAGCCTTTCAGAACACATCATATAGCAAGTTAAAAAATCCAATACTTCGCAAGCAACATCAAAGACTCTATGATTCGGCCCAACTCAGCGCGTCCAAGGCGCCCTGAAAAAATCATCATCAAAGATATGTTAATTCAATTTAAATGTGAATTAAATGGCATTTGCAGCTATTGTTTCTAAAGGAAAGTCATTAAGATACAATATAGTGATAGAACCATAATTATCAAAGGAATATAAGGCAGTTATTAAAACAGTGATTTAAAACTACAAAGATGATTCCTTCAGTTTTCGAAGTATCAAATGTACGCATAATTATTTATTTTTCAGATCAAAGCAGCACATGTAAGAATGAAGTATTAATGAAATCATTAAAAATTTAAAAAAGGAATGTCGCAAAAAGAGTTTTTTCTAATAGAATATAAAAAAAATCTTTATATGTTAAAAAATTACCGTATCAGATTAATGCGTATTAAGTGTGTTTTTACAATATTAAAATACTTTTATTTATCAAATGATTGTACTTTAAATTAAATATTTATAAATTATAAATTTGCTTTTTAGATACTTGGGAACTGAGAACTTATTTTAAGAAATTGAAAATTGCTTCCGTACAAAAAAAAATTCAAAATCTGAACTTTAAGATTTTCTCTAATTTCGCGTTTCCATAAGAAAAAATAATTATGCTTATAAAATGATTGAAATATTGAATTCAGATACTTCTTAAGATCATTTTTCAACATCACCTTTTTTTCTGTTTTCTTTACTGCTTTAATAAATAACATTTATTTCTTAAGATAATTATTATTTACGAATTTCGTGCCTCGCTTAAAAAAAGCATATACAAAATTATTTGATATTTAATATTTTCAAATTAATAAAAGAATTTCTTTCATTAATTTTCGACAATTACTTATTTATACTTTTTTAACATAGTATATATATATATATATATATATATATATATATATATATATA
>BMAW01029631.1:599620-632872 GCA_019974015.1 Nephila pilipes | reverse complement strand
TGTGGTTCGATGTTGAATGAAAATCCTGGTGTTAAATATTTAAGGGTCTTCCATAAAATTTTGCCCCATAAAACACACAGGAACCCGAAGAAATGAAAAAATTGTAATGTTTTCCTGATTAAAGTTTGAAGAATCTGCACGAACATATTTGAACCACGGTCAGATAAGAGGGTGACGCTTGAATTGACGCCCTCTTTCCACATCTACTACACGCCAACAAAAGGACTTTGGGCCCGGAAAAATTTTACCTACATCATCCCTTCTACAAGACAAATCTTTAAATGGAATAAGGACTCAAATTAACAGCATTAGTCAAAATCGTACAATATACAAAATCTTACAAGGAAAGAAGTATTTTCGAGAATACTTCCAATCTGAGATACCTTGACTCCTTATTTCATACAAATCAAGCCCAACTTTCTCATAAAAAGGAAAAAGGAGAGTTAAGGCTGCTTTTTTAAAAACCTATATATTATTACTTGGTAACTTTTAAGTTTTTTTTCTTCCATGCAGAACGACTGTTGTCTATGTAAAGATGGTTTCACAGTCAAGGAGAGAAAATGCCATGAAATAATGCTGAATAGAATAGGGTTATTTTGACAACGAATTTGGTTGCCAAATTTGTCGACTAAACTAGATGCCCCTAGATAAAGGTAGAAGTCCTCTAGAACAATTTCTGAGTATATATAAATAAAAGTATCCGTTAGTGTATGTAGAGTATATGTACTGATACGATATTGGGATTGCGCTTTTTGAATTGCTGTGTTCGATGATTATGCGAAATTCAAATTAGAGCTATCGTGCATTTATATTTTTGTATGTTAATTGCTTTCTGTTAAAAGGGAATTACATTGTATTTGCTGGAGAGACTTAGAATAAAAATTAAGTTTTATGAAGAGAGAACCAGTTGTTTAATAGCCTTAACTGTTCTTGCATTGCTATCACGAACCATATGTAATGCCAAAATATATTATAATTTCTCACTTCCCTGCAAACAAATGCCCCAATATTAGTATAAATTCATGATATCGTTACACATATACATGTTTATTAATTACAATGTCCTTATACTGAAGAAGCATTCAATTAATTCCTCCCTTTTTTTTTCATATAACACAGACAAAAATTTATCAGACATTACAGAGCTCGAAATAAAATAAGAAACACGTTTTACACAGGAGAAAATGCATTGATTCTAACAAGGAATGTATTTTATAAAAGTAATAAGGAAAGATAATAAGCACTTATTTTATGGAAAAAATGCATTGATTATAATAAGAGCAAGTTTTATACAGAATAAAAATGCATTGATTATAATTAAGAATATATTTAATACAGAATAAAAATGTTTTGATCCTTACTAGAAACACATTTTATAAAGGTAATAAAGAACACCTATTCTAAAAATAATAAGGAGCACTTTTATATGGGAAACAATGCATTTATTGTAATAAAAAAACTAGTTTTATGAAGGTTCGAAATGCACTGGTCCTAATAAAGAACACATTTTATACTGCAAAAAAAAATGCTTTGTTTCTTAGAAGAAAATCATTTTATAAAATGTGTTCCTTCTAATTAAAAATGCACTAATTCTAATTGAATGGAGAATGTAAGAAAAACGAGAATGTATCATTAATGCTGAAACTTTTTTTTCCTTCTAAGAGGAAAGTATCTGGAATTCAGAGTGAGATTTGTTAACATTAAACGAAGACAGTTTTAAGTTGATTAAGGTGTTTCAAGGAGTATGTGACAAAGAAATTTTTCAGATTTTTTTCAAATTATACATCCTTGAATGCTATATTCAATCATGCTCAAGTATAAATTAAAATAAAACTCTTCATCATATTTAATGTTTTAATTTAACTTTAAATTTTGCATTTTCTTTGGTTTAGTTTCATCCATCAAAAGTTTTAAGAGGGATTTAAATTTCTATTTATTCTCTAATTGTTCCTCGATTTTTTAGAAATACAGTACGTAATATCTTTAATATGCGTTTATATTATGAATGATTTTTTTGAAAAATATATGTAAAGTTTTCAGTTAATAAAAATTTTAGTTTTTTTTTCCTTCTTTTTTTTTTTTTCAAATATTTTGTATCCTCTCTAAACTTCGGCACTTAACGTTTCCGGCTATTAATCAAACGTTTTTGCATACAAAAAGTATATTTTATGCCTTCTATTTTAATGGAGGTTATTAATACAAAACAGTACTTTTTTTTTTTTTTTTTTTGCAGTTTTAGTTACTTCGTGTGTTTGACACTTTATTTTTGTATTACATTTTATACAATAGTACACAACTTTAACTATTTAAATCCATTATTTTCTGTATTTACCAGTCATCTGGTGTTTTCGGTAGTCTTGCGATATTCTGGTGCAATATTAGAGAGAGTTGGAGTAACTGCTCTTGGGTATTCAAAATTTAAAATAACGTTTTCACAAAATTTCGTTTCATATTTCGACTCAAAGTAATTGATTTATTTGGTTTTATTAACGTCGCATCAGAAAAACACGATGGCTATTGATAACGGACCTCGTACTTTTGAGCCTCGGTCAAATAACGACAACGCAAAATAAAGAACACGTACGGGTTTTTGAATCAAATCGCATTAAAAGGTGAAGATGGGAATATAACGTAGCAATGTTAATTTTTTTTAATAAATTCTTTAAATACTTCTCCAATTGTGAAATTTTAAAATAAATAACCAAAATAATCAGAGAATCTCGCGCATATTTTTTTTTATTATACAATAAACAGACCAGTTTGAAAATTTTGTTTCTTTCAAACAAATTTGAATCGCAAGAGGTGTTATTTTTTTTCAGAATGAAGTATACTTCATTCTGAAGAAAAATAACAGGAAATTCTGAGGAAAAAATGTTTATTTCTAATAAGCTAACTCAGGGACTAAAATGCTTCAAATTTAGATTTTTCAAAAAAATTTGCTGTTAAAAAATAGAAAGCGGCTTTCTAAATCAATGGATGCTCATTATTTATAAGAATTTGATAAATAGAATGTTAGAAAATTTAATTTAAGATTATAAATACACGTGCCACGTCATAGAGAATAATATATATATAAAAAAAACTTACAGTCAGTACTTCTATTTGACATAGGCCGCTGTAGTCTAGTGTCATGGTCACGAAATCATGGCCGGTGGTTTTCATCTAGTCATACGTTCGAACCTTGATACCACTAAAGACCCGTTGTATAACTGGGGATGATGCACGTTAAATCTGTCGAGGCTCAAAGTCCTCCCATTGGAATGGGGTAAAAGTTAGGAGGCTGAAGTGCCAGCACAGATGTCGTTTCTTGACTGAGGCTAAAACTTACGAGGTCCGTATCCAATAGTCCTCGTGTTGCTCCTAGTGCAACGTTAATTAAACCAATTTATTTGACAAAAGAGTAAAAAAACAAAAGAATAGTTTTTTCTTTGGTCAGTATGAAATTAAATGAAAATGTGCTGAAAATGACAGTTTATCATCATCGTAAATAAAAAAAAGTGAAGAGATTCAGTCCAAGCTGAAATTTTTTTACAAAACACTGAAGTGTTGTTCGTGATCATAAGTTCGATAGACATATAGCGCACACAACACTTCAAATTTTAGTGACACATTTTCAGCTGGATTGAAAAATCTTCACTTTTTTTTTTATTTATTTATGATGATGGTAAACTGTCCTTTTTAGTTCATTTTCGTTTAATTAATTACAGAACGGTGAATTTTTGTTTATTTATTATTAAGTTTTTTTTTCTCTCTTTTGCCAAGTGTTTGTCTTTTTTTAAAATTCTATTTCTTTTTCTATTCGTATGCTCGTTATTTTCAAAGAAATTTTCAGCATTTTTTTTAGTTTAATAATTAAATTAAGTGTTATTATCCCAACTGAGATAATGTCCAAAGTCTTAAAATTCTAACTTATCGAGAGGTTGGTGAAAAATTGATGAAAAGATTTGTGGCAAACAATGAAAGGTAATAGGAAGCGTTAGGGAAAAAAAATCTGCACCTCTGTTTTCGTTTTTCTTTTTTTTTTAATTCTGGTACACTTTTCTCAAAATCTACTATATTCATCGTTCTAATATTATTCATATTTTGAAATGAGGCTATTTCCTATTTAGGGAGCTTGATTGTTTTAATAAATACAGATTTTAACTGTGGTATAATATTTGTATAAAATGTATGAGAAATTTTAATCATAAACTTTAAAAAAATTTAATTTTCAGTAAATTCAAATTTTGAAATTACGATTATGCTTAGTATATTGAATGTTTTGTAAAGACTATTCTGGCAAATTCTTAAGGTTATATATGCGGGGATGCTTAAGTGAAATGTACCTCTGGGTAAATACCTGACTTACAAATGTAAATATAGCTATTGAATATTAATTGCGTATACATAATTATTTAAGTACATAAACATGGTTTCCTTTGCTTAAACAGGTACATTAGTGCATAGATATCTTATTGTCAATGTATGACTTTTATTCATTTCATTTATAAATTTTAAAAAATTTAATATTCATTAATTTCATTTCATTCATAAAAGTCAGAATTATTTAAACTTAGCATAAAGTATATGCACATTTTTTCTTCATGAAGGCATCTCAGCTACTTTAACTCAAAAAATACTATATGACTGAAAGATAATCTATATGACAGAAACACTATATGACTGAAAAATAATGAAATTGAACAATTTTTATTCTGAATGATACATTTTAATAACATTTTCTTCAAACATTTTTTAAATTCCTACTATTAGTTCACACTCTCCCTATATATATATATATATATATATATATATATATATCTTGTTCAAGTTATCAATCATTTATAAAATTCTTTTTATTTATCCACTCAAGTTCAAATACATTTTTTGAAACTTGTAGTGGATGAAACTTGATGTTAATACAGTTTTTTCAAATATTAATTCATTAATTGAATTTAATTGGTGAAAATTTCAGTTTAGTCCAACCACTTAGCGATCGATTTCAAAAATTGCCAAACTTGGCGATTTTTTTTTGGCTGAACGTTAAGTCCGTGAAGCGAACCAGAACAGTCACATTTAGTAAAATACCGCCAAATAATTCCTGTCGCCAAGGGTGGTTAGGCTAAACTGGATTCCGACCATTTAATTTATGGATGAATTAATTAATTTTAGTTTTATATAGGAGAAAAGAAATTTGCCACTTAATATTGTGATTCTGTCATATGTATATACATATTTATATTAATTGTAATTTTTTAATAAAAAGTAACTAAAATAAAAATTTTCTTCGTTGATCTAAGTAGTAATTGACTATAAAAAAAATTTATATTACTTGTTTCCTAATCAGACGTTTTTGTGTGTCTCATCCTCATCAAAACGAAATGTCATTTGAAAAACAATATTTTTATATGCCAGTATTACTTTAATAAAATCGGGAAGCATTTAATTGCTGAATAAAACGAGAAAAGATGTAAAGATCAGTAAATTTACTGACGACAGACCAATACCAAGAATTCATTTAAATGCAACTCTTTCCGCTCCATCTCAAAATCTACGTAAGAAACTAACATTTCGTTTCCAACATGGCGGCGACGAACTGAAAAACTTTGAAGCAATGTCTAATGCAGTCGGTAATGGTTGCAAAACATTAGTTCGTTTTTTGGTTTGGTTTTATTAACGTCACACTAAAAGCAACACGAGGGCTATTTGCGACGATCCTTGTACTTTCAATCATCGGTAAATCGACGAGAACGACACCTGAGCACCGAGGACCTCCCTCTCCTAAATTCTCTCCCCCCCACACACACTCCAACAGGAGGTCTCTATGAGCCTCGACAGATTTAACATACATCAGCTGCTGCTACACGGCGGTCTTTAATGGCTTCAAACTCGAACCTCCGACTCGACAAAAACCGTCAAGCGCTTGTCCACAACCACGATCACTAGACTAACGCGCCCACTGCAAAATTTTATGTAATGCAGAAACAATAATTAAGAGCAACATTATAAAGAAAGCATAATTATAAATACAAATAAACTGTTTAAAAATAAAATAAAATTAAGTACTGTGGTCTGCTAAAAACTATGACGAAGTAACCTATCGGAAATAACCTAAATTTTGAGACTTTATTACAAAAAGTATTTGCCCTCTCATCTTGATTTTGATGATTAAACTCAATGTTCAAAATATTTTTCCATTATTAAACTAAACAAGCGATAAAATAAAAATGATCCGTCACTCAAAAACCCGGAAGATTGTCAACGTGCGAAAAATTAGTGAATTAATAGTAAAACAGAGCAATCGGCTGTGCCTCAGAAGAATTGATAGGCGCCGACGAAGGCAGAAGTTAAGGGAGGAGATAAGCATGAGCGTATCAGTTAAACGAGAGCTATTCGAAAATAACTTCCACAAATATGGCTAAGTGACGTGAAACTCCATCGGGAACAAGCTGCCTATTTAACCAAGCAGGATTAAACTCAACAGAAAATAAATGCCGAGCTCGTCCCTATGTATTAACATTCCTTTTTTCATTAATTTTATGAATTTTAGAGGAATGAATAGCGACAGAAGAATGATTTAAAAATAAAATACAAATTTCAAAAGTTAAAAAGAGTTACCGTAAATACAAAGCGTGAACATTGTAGTAATGGATAATGGAAATTGTTTAACAGAGAGGAAGTCGTATGAAATTTAAATTCGAAATTACAATATAGAGTGTAAGAAAAGCTAACACTCGGTGACATTGGTCATTATGCTACATGGATTCGCAAAACTTTCAAAAGAACATTTTAGAAATATAAAATTGCAATGAAATTTCGTATGCAAAGACATTTGGACCAAACATGCAAATGATTAAAATTTGGTGTCCAATGAATGAATAACGGGAGCTACGGCGCATCGGAACTGCGCACTCAGAAGGTGAATGTAAGAAGAGATTATCAATCTGATGGTCAGAAGTTCTGTTGCATTGCGATTTAGGATACCTTTCAACGACTCAAAAAAAAATGCCTCGCCGCAGGATTCAAGTACATTACGAGCAAATGTCAGAGTTTGAAAGAGGTCATATCATTGGATTGAAAGAGGCAGGTTGGGCAAATCAGAGAATCGCTCGTCATATGGGTCGAAGCGATGCGGCAATTAGAAGATGCTGGCAAGAATGGGTGGACGATGGTAGATTTCAGCGTCATGATGGTAGCGATCGACCTGGAGCCACAGCTGACTGGGAGGACACAGGGATTGTCAGAACAGCTGTCACAACGCATAATTCATCGTTATCAACCATCAGACGTGCGATCCGCACACGAGTGTCCGCCATAACTATTCACAGACGGTCGATAGAGTGAAATCTACGCTCGTACCGACCTCTACGCCATCTGCCACTCACACAGTCAAGTCAGATTACAGTGGTGCTTGGCTACATTAGATTGGAATGAAGATGAATGGGAAGGTATAATGTTTAGAGACGGATCCCGCTTCGAACTGTGTCCTGACGATCATCGAAGACGTGTCTAGAGACGACCAGGGAAGCGATGTCGATCCTGCTTTCGCTACTGCACTCCACACAAGCCCTCAAACAGGAGTTATCGTCTGGGGTGTCATTTCTCTTGATAGCCGGACTCCTTTGGTCATCATTAGAGGCACACTTACAGCACAGCGGAACATCGACGACATTCTGAGACCTGTTTTGCTACCGTTCCTTTTGCAGTACCCTGGCCTTATTTTTCAGCAAGATAATGCCAGACCACATACGGCTCGTGTTGCTATTAACTGTCTTACAGCTTGTGAAACACTTCCTCGGCCAGCCAGATCTCTCTCCATTCGTGCATGTGTGGGATATGATGAGAAGGCGACTGCATCTACCAGTGAATGTTGATGACCTAGCACGACAATTGGAGCAAATTTGGCAAGAAATACAGCAAGAGACCATGAGGGAGCCTTATCACTCTATGCACGTCGTGTGGTAGCTTGCACCCAGGCTAAAGGTGGGTCAACACTTTATTGAGCTCTTACTTTGTAACTGTGTAACTCTGAAATAAATCGTTCAATTTTTCTGAAATTTTAATCATTTTTCTATTATATAGATAATTTTCCTATCCGACAATTTTTATCTCCATCAGACAACTCCTTTTTGGTGTGTTGCGTTTTTTTTGCTTATATATATATATATATATATATATACATATAAGCAAACCCATATAAGCATTCTTATATAAGCATTCATATATAAGAAAACGCGATACCCAAATCTTAAGAAAAAGAGAGAGATCTCACAGTTTGTTGAAGTTGACGTAGAACATTAAGAAATTTCAAATATACTAAAAAAATATTTTGATTATAGAAAGTAATAAAAGCAGTTTTATATCACTAGCGACAATTATTCAAATTGAACAATTTTTCAGTCATTTACGAGTAATACCTTTCCTGTGCGTGGCTTCATTAAGAAATAATACCTCCATGGCCATGAGACTTTATACCGAATTTTACTATTCTTATTTACTTGGAAGATACATGTATCCTTATGCAATGCACTATTCATTTTTCGACAAAGTCTCCATTATTTTTCTCTCAATCACACTTTATTTAAATATGTAAGCTCTTGTATTTAGCTGCCTCAAATACTCCATTTCTTTTTCAACAATTTTATTAATATTTTTTTGTTTGTCAGTAGCGAATTATCATGTATTTCCTGTTTACGTTTTGATCATTAAGTTACGTATATCTTTCAAAGTAACATAATTGCCCATGTAGAAGAAATTATGTATTCTGAATTTTCGAAATAAGCCACATTTATTATTTCTATTTCAACCTGGCTGAAGGTTGTATGTGTATCGTTTTAATTGCAAGGATTGATTGTGTCTAATCAATTCCACGATTTTGCTTTGATTGCAGTTCAGTGACTGCGACTCAGTGAATATGTACAAAAAAAGCTTATCAGTTATGTACATAATTTATAGAATTACCATGAAAAACAATGTAGTAATACAAGTAAAATTTGAGTATAAAAATCACTGTGTTTACCGGTATTACAATCTCTAATCTCTATCTTGTTCGAGATATTAATTTATTTTTAATTCAAGTATTTATCAATCATTCATCATTTATCTATTGATCTCTCTTTCATTTTTAACATAAAGTAAACAGATTTTGATAAAGGAATAACACTTACAGATTTGTTTTTCATGCCTCCAAAAATTTTGAAATTTGCAAGAGTAATTTCATCGCAGATATTAATCTGTTACCAGTAAATTAGGAGTGATAAACCATCTAAACATAATTCAGAATATTCACACATTGAAATTAAAATGAAATCAAATTCATTTTAAATGTGGTTCAAGCGTATTCATATTTAAATAGTTATCGACTCAATTATCTGATCTTAAAGATTTCAAGCACAGCATCCATCGAAAAATTCGAAACTGATAGCTTTTAAAATTTGCAAGTATGCTTCGAAGAACGAAAATTTAAAATGACCAATGCACAACCGGAAACAATCGAGGAAATAAATCTCTGTTTTCCTTAAAACTTCATCACACACCATAAAACTAAATTGGAATCTTTGAAAATAAAAATCTATACACGTTCTATGTCTTTATATTAGTTTGAGTAATTTCAGTTTGAAATTGAAAACAGAATTGCTAGGAAATGAAATTACAAAAGAATTTCAAGAGAAAACATCTACTTTCAGTATTTTCAGTAGAGCATCAACTCTCCAAATACGGATCAACCAAAACATTGGTCAAAGAAAACAAATCCCATCAAATCGTTGTCTTTAAAAATGTGGCTGCAGTAGCCTTTTGGTTATAGTCGCATACTCGAGGCCGGCGTTGTTTTCGTCGAGTCGTAAGTTTGAAACCCGTCGTGCTGCTGGCTAATGCGTGTTAAATTTGTCGAGGCTCTAAGTCTTCCCGTAGACATGGTGTAGAAGCTTAGAGAGGTGGTGCCAGTTCAAATGACGGCCTCGTCACTTGACCTAGGTCCAAAATTACGGGATCCATTGCCAACAGCCCTCGTATTGCTTCAGCCAAGTTTATGAACAGTAAGTGAGCTGTCGTTCAGTCAACTGTTTAGATGTGTTTAAAACCTTTGCGAGACTCCGTGGTATAAAAAAAAAACGAGTTTTATCCCTGAAACAAAAGAAAATTGTGACTTCTTTTGCTAAGACATTCTTTAATAGCCTGTTTGAACTTGTCAAACTAACGGCCCTGTGTTATTTGTAGAAAATGTAATACAGAATATATGCAGTTTTGTGTTTACTGTCACAGTTTTTATATTTCAAGTTCTCCGATGACACTGCTGCAATTTATTTCCGTAAATGATCGCTTATACGAATTATAAGTTATCTGAACATTCCCAGTCTCCAATTATTTCGGATAACTATTATTCTATTGTATTACATTCGTGTAACATAGCGACAAGGTATTTTTGAGCAGCTTAGTAAACCTTTTGTGTTTCGTTACTTATTTGATACATTTTTACTATGACATTGAATAGCTTTATGAAAGATACATTTTTTTTTATCTCCTCCATGTTTTTAAATATTATCCTTATAAACTCGAAAGATTATTTTTGAGTTTAATTGTTTATTCACCAGAAATTTTATGCATGCTATATTTTATTTTATAAATCTATCAATAAAATTTCAGAAAAAAAAATTTTATAAAAAAAAACATATCAATTTCCACCCAAAACATATCGCTTTATTTGAAATTAGCTATTTTATGTTCCTTGATTAACTGAAATTCTTTAATAATTATATTGTTTCATACAATTCAGAAAATAGAGCCATAATATATCGTAAGGACTTAAATATTCTCAAATTCAATATAGATATAACTATATAGATCGATATAATTTGACTTACGTTATTCTAAGAAATTGAATTTGAAACTAAAAACTCGTGAATTTTTTGAAAAGAAAAACATTAATTTTTTTTTGATAAAAAGTTATTCTACTATATACATAAACTATGCACAAGAATATAACAATCTGCGGTGCCATCAAACAAATTAATATAAAAATGCATGACGTAAATAACTGTGTTACATAAAAGAAACCAAAAGGCATTTGAAAAAATTCTACGCCTAAATTAAATTATAAAATAGGAATAATAAAATGCTATAGAAGGATTTACAATGTGGAAGGAATCTTAAATTGTCAACAGATATGTTACACATCTTTGAATACGACCCTAGTTATAACATATTAGTAATCATTGATCAAATCAAAAAAATAAAGAGGGTTTTTATTTAAAATTGGAATTTTCCTACGTCTTTTAATTTAATATTCCTTTTGTGACATCAGAGGTTTTCTAAATACTACAAAGCCCCTTTATTTTTTCTTCCTTCTACCATTATTAAACTAATTTAGAGAATAAAAAAAACTACGCAGTCAAATGAAGAAAAAGTCAGCCACAGAAGATAATAAATTTCTATTATTCGGATATTCGAATAATCAAAATTTAACATTAATATTATCTGTGGTTATGTAATCCTTACACTATCTGATTAAAATTTTTATTAAAATAGATATTGTAATTCTTATTAACTATCGAATTCGTTGTCTTGTACGAAC
The DNA here is from genome assembly GCA_019974015.1 of Nephila pilipes. Lineage (NCBI taxonomy): Eukaryota > Metazoa > Arthropoda > Arachnida > Araneae > Nephilidae > Nephila > Nephila pilipes. The sequence continues at coordinate 621,321 of BMAW01029631.1, read as the reverse complement.
TACAGTTGAGGGTTCGAGTCAGTCACTAACCCTATGTAAATTCATTCATTCAAAAGGCTTCTTATTCAACGTTAGATCCAATACCTATGTTTCACTTGAATTTCCATTCGCTATTTTTATCATGCACTTGATTACCGATTCTAGTTCTAAATATATATTTCTCTGCTTATACAATTAATCTCTTCAATTATATTCCTTAAACTTCACTAATCCTAACCTAATCTACATTTGTTGCATTTCCTTTATTGATAGGGATTTTCACTCCAAGCAAATTCAATTAAAGGTCCCAAAAGTGTTAGCTGAAGTAGAAAAGATGATAAAATTCATGTCATAAAACTACACGAAAAAATATACATTTTTGAAACGAATTTTATTACTTTCCTATTTTTCTTTGTTTCCTGTTTATGTTCATGTTTTTCTTTGTTTATGGAACATTGATTTAACTGAGAATGAAAATTAAATGATCTTAATGGTAGCGAAATAAGAGAATAAGAATAAATACTCTCAAAATTATAAAATAGCGCACTTATTTTGCATTAAAAATCATGATATAAATTAAGGCAATTTTAAAGAAAGCAAACCATCTTCGGAAGCACATTAATTCTTGTTATTCATTTTTTCAAACAAATGTGAAAATAAAAGAACAATTTCATGGAATTCGTGCTTGATAAATTGATTCTTCACTTAATTCACTTCACTTTAGAGAAAGAGAAATATTTGACTCACTCATAATTTAATATTTATAATATGCGTGTCATAACCCACGAGGAATGCTCAAGGGCAACATGACCCATATTTTCTCAACGATCCATCAATTTACACGTTAACCCCTATGTTCCAATTCCAATTGTGTCGTGAATTGTCAACATCATTTCGTATCATGCCATCATGGGAAGTCGACCGAAGAGCACATTCTCAAATTATCACCAATATTTAGTGCGTAAACATTAACAAATAAACATTTGAGAGGGAAATAAATACGAGTTTTAAGAGTTTAAAAGATAATTTATTGTAACAATATTCAAGCACTTGATGATAATAGATTTAGAACGTAATATAATTGGTTTTAGGTAGAAAATTCAATACAGAACGTAATAAAGCTTGTTAAATTATGAAAAATAAAATTTTGAACTTGACTAAAATATTAGCTTAATCTGTGAAGATATTATGCTTATTAACAGTAATGTCTGGATAACAATCAAATCGGAGATTCCTTGAAAAATAGAACGTCTTAAATTAGACTCAATCGATTTAGAAAGAAGGAGTCTCGATGAAGAAATATTTTACAGGGTATTATCTCTCCTTACATATGGTGTGTTTTTAAGAATAGACAATCATTTACTTCTTTTCTCCTCTTTCCCCCTCTTGCGTTAATTGATTTTTACAAAAAAAAAATTAAAAAAAAGAAAGAAATATTTCGCTAATTTTACAAAATATTACAACTTGTTAATACTTTATTATTTGGACATACTTTGTATATTTGTGTTAAATTTCTTAAAGATTTTACTCATGAAATATAAATTCATATTTAGTATTCGTGTCGAAAGTAATTCAGAATAGTCATATTTTACGCCTTTTATGTTTAGAGTATTATAACAAACAATGTCGATATCAACTTTACATTAAAAATAAACTGTGTAAAATATAATTATAACTAAACATTTTGAATTCAAGTTATATTATAATTACAAAAATTTTTTAACTCTTATATATTATTTAAGTTGTAATATTTGTGTTGTGAATAATTTTAAACTTTTTAGGATGTAAGTTTAAAAATAACAATGATAATTATTTTCAAATTAACCATTAGTTTTATATAGAAGAAAATCATTTAATTTTTTTTATCTTAAATAATTTTACAACTCAACTCGTAAATTAATAAGAAAATAAAACAAAGCCGTTTTCTCTGTTTCTTGATATCATAAAAAATAATAGCGGATGTAGTGTGTTTTCTTTAACTTAAATTAACACTAATTAAGCAAAATTATCACAAAATGTCTAAGCTTATGTTTAATTTGATATTTATTATAATGTAATAATACCAAAAATAATAAGTAACTTAAATTCCTTACCCTAAATTAGATTAATATTCATATTTTCATTTGTCCACAATTATACACCCTTAAATTTACCATTACCAAAGAGTTACAAATATTAAATAAAAAATAGTTTATCGTAGTTTCATGTGAATTCAATAAATCAGTAGAAAAAAATATGATTGTCCTGTTTTCCTGCAACTGAAATGCCAAGCACGCTTTCAAAAATAAAATAAAAAGTTCTGTTTTTCTTTTAAAATTTTTCCCTTCTCAACTCGGTTGAGAAGTCAATAGTCCGTATCTTTTTTATTTCTCGTAACACATTCCAGACCGAAAATCGCACTAAAAAATTCTTAATAATCGGAAATCTTAAGAGCTCTGACGAGACTTCCAAGAAACAAATCATTTGTATTTGTATAGCCTTCCGCTTCCATCTTTAATTCATAACCTGCTTTTCAGTTTCTTAAAATGGCAACACCAAAATAAAAGAATACGACATTCGACATTCTGGCATCGAATTGTGCAGCTGTCAAAGCATCAGAAATATTATTTTTTCTTCATTTCTTATCTTTTTTTGTATTATCCAAGAGGAAAAATAGAAAAGGAATATATATATATATATATATATATATATATATATAGTATAGTATATATATATATATATATATATATATATATGTTACATATATATATATATATCGTTTAACGTTTATGTATACAATCTGAACCATCATTATATGCAGAGCTGTTTGTTTTGACAACTATGTAGGAGTCTTTTAAAATAGACGAAAATTTTTCCGTTCACACATAGGTTCTCAGATTCCGTTCTGACGTCAGATGAAATTCGGGAGGAAATAGAAGAGGCATAATTTAGTTTTTGGTGAATTTTTCACAATTATTACGAGTTTAGTTTTTATTCCAATAATTCAAAAACGGAAAAATATATTTTAATTCAGATGTTTTTGGCACTCGTTTTTTGGAATAAAAAAGATTTTCAAATATGTTTATAATATTGTGAAGCTTAGTGTCAATGTTGTGAATGAAGCATTGAATTTTCTTTTAATCGTTCATATGCAAACTGCCTCCAGAAGTAAAATTTAACAAAATCAAATCTAGAATTTATAAAAGGAAATAATTTATTTTAAGAAACACTTATATCGATGAAAAAAAATCAACTTAATAATGAAGTTAATAAAAAAATAAAATACGAGTAAAGTTGTATGAGACAACTCTTTTATGTCCCAGAATGAGGAAAATAATTTTTCCAACAAAACTCTATAATATTTGCAAGTATTAAAATAACAAACTTCAGTGTTAAAAGAATTAGAGGAACATTGATGGTAGCACAGGTTTATATACGTGTGTGTGTGTGTGTGTGTGTGTGTGTGTGTGTGTGTGTGATGTGTGTGTGTGTGTGTGTGTGTGTGTGTGCGTGCGTGTGTGTGTGTGTGTGTGTGTGCGTGTGTGTGCGTGCGTGTGCGTGTGTGTGTGTGTGTGTGTGTGTAAACTTGCGCTATATATATTCCAATGTATTCCAAAGAGCTGTGATAGCTTGGTTAGTAAAATAACAGGCTCATAAATGAATGAGTTGAGAATTTAGGTCTCGTAATTTCACCCGAATACCAGGCAGCAACAAGGGCTGACGCACTTTAAATTTCTCTCGTATCATGTGGATGTGGGGTGCTAACTCGGGTTCTGACTTCGTCATCTGATTGTGCCACAAAATTATAAATCGTATTGGATTGTACTAATCAGACCTTCGAATTGAGCAGAAATACGGAGTCAGAAACATGAAATAAACCAAACCAAATAAGTTACTTGAAGTCTTATTACAAATTGAAATTGTGGCGTCAGTAACGAAGTTGAAAAGTGAAAATTACAGAGCTATTAGTACTGTCTTTTCTCTTTAAGTTCGGATAAAGAATTTTGGTTTTTCACCTTAAATTTTTATTTTTAAATTTAAAATTATGCACTACACCGTTTTTACTGGCAATTTTGACCAGCGGAGGCAATTACGCCACATTCCTATTTGTCTCGATAAATCCATTTCTAATAAGTTTCACTTAAGCAGTGAAGGTAATGAAAAACAACAAATTCTTTATATTTTTTATGAACAGAACTTTATTTCTAATTAAAATGAAGTAAGTGTGTAAATAAGAAAAGAAACTAAGTCATATTCTCTTGATTCTTATTCTCCCTAATTATTTGTCAATTGCGCGATATGATGACCAGTTTATAAAAAAAAAAGAAAAATATATAATCAGGAAGAGCAGAATAAGTATTGTATTAAACATAATAAGTATAAGAGACAAAAAAAAAGTTCTCATGCAGAAAGTGCAGTCACTAGTGGAAGTAGTAAAGCCATCAATGGCCGCATTAGTCTATAATCATAAATTACCGAAAACTCTGCGATTAATGTACGAACCATAATCTAGTTGAGAAGACGCGTGGCATTTTATTGAAAAGCTATAAAAACTAAACAGAATCATTGATGCATTACATTTTTTCAATCTCGTAATCAAACCTCCTCTCCAAAAAGTTACGAGTACCAAAGCACCTTAACCATTTCCTTTTTTGGGAAGCCGTCAAATAGTGATAACCTCGTCTTTAGGAAAGAGTATTGACAAATCCAACTTGGTGCATTGTTATAACCTCCTCTTAATTAGTAGAGTCATTTGTTGGTAAACTTTGAACAAAAAATTGAAACCATCAAGAGGCTTCATTACCAGTACTGCCGCATTCTTATATCTTAAGACAGAGGTTTCCAACCCTTTGCCCGAAAGCACCATTGTGCCCGCGGACGATTTCACGAGTACCCACTGCTTTGCGACCGTGAAAAAATTGAAAAACAAAATTTTGAAAAGAACATTATAGGTGACAATTTTATTTTTTGGTTCCGTACATACTTAAGAATATTATTATTTTTAACAATAAATAAATAATATACTATCAAAGTACAGAATTCAACTTACAGATGAAATCTGAATGATTGCTTACGAGTAGGAATATTATCTCTTAATTATAGAGCAATGATCAATGAAATGAATGCCAAAGAATGCGAATTTTAATGCCAACGAGTTATAACACAAAAGAATTTGTAGTAAACTTTTTTTTGTTTTATTTAGCAATTGTTTATTTCATTTAAGTATACAATCAATGATTTTTATATCTTGAAATTATATTTTTTGAATAAATTTTTGTAAGCAATGCATATTATTAACTATACGAACCAATATATTTGCTTTGAGAAATATATACTCCACTGGTATTCCATAATATGTCCTAAAGTACCCGAAGGTTGGGAACCTTCGTACTAGGGCTGCCCAAATTTAAATCAATTGACTCTTATCTATATGTATGAGTAGTTCAATGGTTACAGGTTCGACCTAAATATATTGTGGTATTTAAAACAAAAGGCGCAGAATACATAATGGGATAAATGTATGTTGAAAAATGTCAGGGAATTCATTTTTTCTCTGCATGTAAATCTGAAAAACGATGGAAGTTATTAAATCTGTGGTGGAGGGGGGTAAGATGAAGTTTCAAATTTAAAATCTTACAGTTAATCAACTGACGTCTGATTAAAACTTTTCGAGTGTTTTATTAAACCTTAATTTATTTGATCTGTTGAGCTAGCGTTGCATGAGTGAGTGAAGTTTGAGGTTTGTGGCGTCAGGGCCAAATCTGACTATTATACTTCTCCAAACAATGTGTATCTAGGATATATAAGTTCGAAGAAATGGAGAAAAAGGTGAAATTTTCTGACAAGAAGGACTTTATTCCGTCACCGTAAAATATACCATTTTACGTAGAAATCGATTTAAAATTGGAGGGCGTTTTACGGTCTAAAGGTAACATTGTAATGGATTTTCACTCGTATTTTATGCTGATTAGTATGTTCTACAGTATGTTCTAAATGTAATGTTCTATAGTTCTATGCTATTTAATATAGTACATCTATATTACAGTTCCACACAAAAACAGTTATTATTAATTTTAATAGCTATAACGGTTCTCACACGCATTTCTCTTTTATTAACTTCCGGGGCTACTTTACTATGATGTTTAATATGAGAACTCGCCTCCTGAAAGAACCGTGACTTATGTAAATTATCTTTCCTATATAAGAAGTGTAGTGAATGAGATAGGGAGATTATAAGAGTTAGATAGAGGAGATAGCATATTTTATCAGTTTATGTAAATTAGAGAGATTAGAAATAAGAGGAGATAGAGGAATTAGCGATATTGAGGAACATACGATATAGATGCGAACTAGTGTGAAGTGATAGTCTAAGAGTGTACTTGTGTATCTAATTCGGATCCAGTCAAAAGAAATCTATTGGAATTGGATCTAGTTAATTCAATCCTGTTATTTGCTGTGGTTAAGTTAAGAAGCATTCTCTTTTGTAATATTTATTTAGGGAAGCGATTAAGTAAATGTCCTACATTATTAATTCACTTTGATAATGTTTATTTTAAAGCTAGAATAAAATGGCTTAAGATTTTCTTGTCTGATTGTTCCCGATACTTATTACTAATAATGAGTTCCATTCGTTTCAACATTAAAATATATATCCTTACAAATCTAATACGAATAGTGATATTAACGAAATAACTGATTCTAGGGTGGTTCAAAAAGTACTTGTATTTGAAGACAGGTAGGGTAAATTGTTGTTGCCATTAGATGCTGCCATCCGGTTAACGGAACCGAAACAAGTTTAACATTGATTCATAAATTAGTTTTGATTTGATAATCATTTGCTGTCAAATCAATTTGTTGCCAATCAATAGTCATTTGCTGAAAAATCAAAACTTGATTGTAGCCGCGTCGAATTGTCACCATCGATGATAATTGGATTCATCATTATGCACCGAAAACCAAACAAAAATCAAAACTGTGGGTTACTTCCAGTGTGTCTTTTCCAAAAAAGGAGAAGGTGACCTCATCGGTCGGAAAAGTTAGGAAGAACAATTTTGAGGTGCGAAAGGCGCCATGATCACTAATACGAGTGAATGAGACAGCTGTCCAGTGAATCATGATGCTTTCTAAACACAAACCATTTTCCATGCTACAAGTGCCATCTGTAGGAATTCTAGGGACTTATTGAACGTTCCTCGTTAAACCAAAAGAGAAGAGGAGTTTAATATTACCAGTTTACGAATTATTTTAACGATAAATAAAAATTAAATAAAAATAATTTTTGGCTGAATATAGCTCCAAAAATAAACTTTTATTTTATTTTTTATCCTTTAATGCATAAATAAAAGTAAAAATAATATTTCAAATAAACTAATCATTCATTTTAAAATGAAAAACAATAGCTTTTTAGCATTACTAAAAATAGTAATAAATTCTACGAATAGTTTTGTTCAATATGTAGCTGGTTCTCAATGACATTTCTCCTTGACCAACCTCTAGGCCCACTTTACTAATATGCTTGATGTGAGTAAATAGATTTGTGAAAGAACCGGGACTTGACTATATAAGAAGTGTAGTGAATTAGATAGAGGAGTTGGAGAGATTCTAGGAACACTACATTGGCTTAAGCAAATGTGAGGGAATTTACCGAGAGTGTATATTTAACTCGAATCGCATCACCAGAAGTATAATTGAATCAGATCCATTGATATGGAATCATCTGCTTAGGTTGGGTTGGGTTTTCTCGCTCTAGAAGCAATACGAGGACTATTGGTGACGAACCTCAAAATTTTGAACCTCACTGTTTAGAATTACTCAAATAAGTAGAATTCCTTATTGTATTATATATTTTGGAACGCGATTAGTTTATAACGGGATTCTCTCTTGTATTTTTCTTTCAACTATCCTTTTGAGGCCGTCTTATGACTTTATTTGATTTGAGAACCTCTTCTAACAATTTAACCATAAGTTATTCAAGACGCATTAGAAATATTGAAGTGTGGTGAATAATACTGATGTGATAATCTTATCATTTATAACTGCGCACAGTTAGAACAGTGGGTGTGAAAGGTTAGGAGGAAAATTATATATATATATATATATATACAAAGTTTTGGACGCATATAAGGACTTGTTTCACATACATAATAATACAGATATTGAATTTTAAATATTCGAAGATTCGGTAAAAATCAATCTGATTCCGTTCATTGCCAATTATTTAATTATTGGATGGACTTTATTTCAGAATAATGATATAATTAAATGACAGTAAGGAAACCGAGGCATTGCAAGCTATCCGCTCCACTTTAGTAATAGTGTTTTGATATAGTTTACATTTGATATTGTGCATAAACTAGTTAAACATTTTGGAACTGATCTTCATTGAGTAATTTTATCTAGCACTCTTAGTGATGCTAGTTCGTTACAAATTTAATTCTTTGAATATTCTTAGCCCTATTTTTTTATAAACTATTTATTTAGCTTGTTATGTTCATACGTATGTGTGTCTTTTCAGTGCAAAAGTTGTACTTGAATTTCTATCTACTCTGTATTATCCCATCGATTTGAAAATTTGCACTCATGTATAGCTTCCGTAAATGGTTTTTTAATCTTAAATTTTTTTGACTAAAACGAATTAATTATACGTAAATAAAAAAAATTTTAATCGAACTTTTATTTAAAGAAAGTCTGAAAGGTACATATATAATTTTAAATGCAAAATAACATATAATTTATAAAAGCTTGGGGTGTTATAATATTTCTTTTGGCCTAATATATTGTTAAATATCTATGGTAATTACCCAGGTATCTTAGTTAAGTGCTTCAAGGTGTTTTAATTATATATGATATTTTACTTTAAAAAAATATTTATATACATTTTAGTTCGCCTTTAAGCAAAAGCGTGTTTAAAAAATTTTACATGTAATTATTTTTAAGCATGAAATAGTATATTTACTCGATTTAATGAAATATTCTTTTCTAAAAATCATCCTATAAATTTGGGATGCGTCTTACTTGTAAAATCCGAGAAATACTGTACCTTATTGCAAATCAAAATGATACTTCGCAGTATTAAAAATAATAAAATCTTGTATAGAAATTGAAAAAGAAAATCCGAAAATATATTCTCATTTGCAGAACGTAACTTACATGGAACGAAACGATGACGGAGCAATCGAAATATGGGCATTCTTTATTCTTTTAAATCATTACCGTAAAAATTCACAAAAATAATTTTGTTCTGTATTTCAATTTTTCTTCGTGTTTTACAAATAATTAAAAAGCAAGTTTTAGTTCTATTCGTTGCCATTTTCAAGTGAAAAGGAACGATTTATTTGATTTGATAAAATATTCTGGGGAAATCAAAAAATATTTTAATATATGTTTTCAGAGAAACATTCTGAGAAATCGGAATAGAAATGAATGGAAAGAAAAGAATCTGTCGATCGATTAAATCTAATTTTATAATACAAAACTTATGCAAGTATAGTTTCTTTCTCTTCTTCCAAGAAACGAAGCGTTCTAGTACATAGATTATGTGAGCATTTTCTCCCACACGTTCGTTTTCTCCTTCATTGATTTGCGTGGGAGTATTCCTGGAAGGCGGTGTTACAGGAACGCTATCACTGTCTAACAGAATGTGGATTAATCTTCATTTTCTCATTATATTAAAAAAAAACAGCGTGGGTAGTGTTCACCTGATATCATTTCGACAGGATATTTTCTAAATATAAGACCCATGAAACAGATAAAAATAAAACAGGTCATTATGACGAGATTGATTTAGTAAAACTCTGTCTTTATAAGTTCAATTTTTTAAAATTCTGTTTCGAAAAATTAAAAAAAAAAAAAAAAAACATTGTAGAATACTGGACATTTTATTTGACCTTTCAAACCAATAGAATTATTTTAGCATTCTTTAAAATTTAAACTTTTTTTATTTCTAAAACTGCTTTTTAATCTGGAGTTATTGTTCAGGTTAAAATAAAGTAGATCGTTAAGACATGGCTGATTTAGTGAAACCCCTTAGTTTTATAAGTTACATTTTCAAAAATTCTATTTTAAGAAATTACAAAAATTGTACAATGTTGCACATTTTACTGTCCTTTTAAAAAAAACGAACAGAAACAGTATTTTTAAAAAGCTATTTTAACATTCTTTTACGCTTATTAATTCTATTTTCTAAGTTTAGAGATATAATGCCGGCAAAGAAAATAGCTAAAACAAGTGATGATTGATTAGTGAAACCCCGTCTTTAGAAGTTACATTCTATTTAAAGAAATTACTAAAACTTTAAAATGTTGCACATTTTATTTGGCCTTCTGAAATATTTTAGTATTCTTTAAAAAAAGTTAATTAGTATTCTTTTAAACTAAAATTTTATTTATTCTTAACACTATTTTCTACGTTTGGTGATATTATACAGGTAAAATAAAATAGGGTTAGTGGAATCCTGTCTTTGCGAGTTAAGTTTTTAAAAAAGTTTTTTTTTTTTAGAAATTGCAAAAATTTTAAAATAATGCTCATTTTATTTGTCATTTTGAAACAATTACTTATCGAAATTTGAGTTTGAAAAAATTATTACAATGGGAAAATTTTAGTATTCTTTAATATTTATTTTAATATTCACATACACTAAAACCTCATTGCTCTACTAATTAAAAAGTAGAGTCTAATTTTTACTATATACTAATAAAATAGAGCTTTTTCTCATCTGAGTGTTATTTTTGGATAAAAAGCTAAATTTTTAAGTATTCCATTTTAAGAAACTAAAATAATTAGTGTTCTTTAAGTTTAAAATAAAATCTTAGTTTTCAAAATTTTGTATTAATGTATTAAAGACTGGCACATTCCATCAAACAAATTTCGCCTTCGTATACAAAAATATCAAATCTTTCTAATTCGGTTATGAAACGAAGATATTGCAGCCAATTGTTCTTGTATAATGTTAAGTTTTCTAAAATCTAGGAATATAAATTTTGGCACTATTTCTATTTTACAGTATTTTTATATTTACAAAGATAAACAAAATGTGATGATATTCTCTTTTTCCCTGCCTGTGAAATTCATCAAAGCATTTATTAAAAGCAAAAGCATTTCAGAATAAAAAAAAAGTTATCCAAGCCATTTTGATTTTAAAAAAAATTAATAATAATAGAGTGCTTTGAGAAATCATTGATATTAAGCATTGACAAGTAAATGAAAGGTAATCTAATTCTGAACTGCTTGCGCAGAATATGTACAAACCGATTAAGATTATATACAAAGTTTATAAATTTTTAATGGGCTCTTACACGCATTTCCCTTTAACTAACCCCTACTTCTACTTTATGCGATATTTATAAGAGAACTTCGACTTATGAAAGAAAAGTGGTAAATATAAATGTTATTTACTATATAAGAAGAAGCGTAGTGAATAGTATTCAAGAAATAGAGGAATAAGAGATATTAATAACAACATCGTATCGGTTCGAGCAGTTGAAAGGTAATATACAAAACTTGTGTACATGACTCGTTTATCATCACAAGAGTTCTACCTGAATCGGATCCAGTAATTACAAGCCAACTGTTTAGATTTCCCTTGTTATACAGAATTCTTAACTACAATATTTGGTAAACAGCGCGATTAATATACCACTCCATGTTATTAATTTATTTTAATATGGCTTATTCAAAATTTGAATCAACTGGTTATTGCGCCACTATGTCTTTCAATCTCAAAGAAGACAATTTCTGATAAATTAGTTAAAGTACTAACTGGAGTATCCAATTTTCACACAGGTGAGTTTTAAAATATGAAAGGGGTATCGTAGTGTTTCTTTAATTATTATTACTAGGAAATAAGTGAGATATATCTGAATAAAATTTATTCTTCATATTAATGTATCTTCATGTACACAATGTTGTAAATTACAGTTATTAAGATTGGTTTGCTTGGTTTATGGAAGTCAAAGATTGAAGTAACCCGCAGTATAAAGTTCAATGTTCTTTCCACAATAACGGACTTCGAAAGACCAAAAAACGCTGAAAGAAATGTATAAATTCTGGAGGGCGACTGTATCGAAAAATTATAAGAATAATAAGTAAAAATTAATTTTCTATCTTGATAATTTTTATTAATAATTAACACTTTACAGTACCCGTAATAATAATTAAAAAATTTTGTTACTCAATGTTACTTCAATCTACGACCATCTGAAACCAAATAAATCAACATGAATAGCTGCAATTAATCACATTATGAACATAAGAATCAATTGTTATGCAAAAATTAATTTTATCTAGATATCTCGGATGTTTCTTTGTAATAAATAATCCTTCACGATACCTATTCAAAAAATCATGTTAAATAAAATGTCGAAAGAAAAGACAAATCATACGGTCATATATGATGTAATCTGTGCGACAGTTACGCGTAGCATTGTAGTTGTCTTCTTTAGAAAAGAAAGAAACCCAAAAAGCAATAAAACTCTCTTATAAAGTGTGTTGTTAAAACTTTATTTAAAATCCCCCCACTAATTGATATTTTTCTCATTTGTACTTCAAGTCGTTCAAACTTCCTCGGCATTTGGAGAGGAAGCGGGGGGGGGACGAAGGGTGTGAAACAAGGAAACGACAAACCAATGCTTAAACATTGAGTTTTTTTTAATTAGGTTTGATAAGGAACTAACACTAGTGTGGCATCGTTATTTTTAACCGATTTCAAGACATCAATTTGCGTTAAAAAATCTATTTAAAATGAACATCTTTTGAAGAGAAGACATTAAAAAATTGTTATATTCGTTAGAAAACACGGATGATGGTGAAAAAAGGGGGTTTCCTTGAAAAATATCACCAAAAATAAATTTTAAAAGTATTTTAGCGTTAATATGCTTACAACTTCTTCCACACACCAGCGAAACACCCTAAAACACGGTGTGGATTTGCATAAAAAACAGATATAACTATGGGAGCCATATTTGTAATTCCTTTAGGATTAACAGATTTCACAAGTGAAAAACTATCTAAATAAAGAGTAACTTTCTAGATTTAATAATTTTTTATTTAAATATTATAATTAGGGGTATAACAATTAAGGGGTAACAGAATAATATAATTTACCTAATTACTGGGGCAGAACACCACTTTTACTAGTTACCGCCTGGACTGCTGGTTATTACTGGTGCAGTCATCATAACTTTTCTGGCGGCTATTAGGCGGCTCGCTTGAAAGCAGGGAAGTTACACAGATATGCAAGCCGACTTTCAAATTCATATTTTAAGGCATACATAACTGGAGAAAGAAGCAGAAGCTAGTATTTCTAGTGCTCTATGTATGAAAGAATGAAGGAATTCTAATCGAATAAAATGTTAATTTTTGTGTAAAAACTGAAAGACTCAAATCATCACATTCTAAACTAAAGATCCAATTAAAAAATTTATTACGTAACAAACTCAATCTTTATCTCTTTTTCCAATTCTGTAACTTCATTCTGGAAGCTCTAATTCTATCAGACACAGAACTGACAATAAATGAGTTTTCTCTTCTGCTGAAATACAAAAAGAAAACGCGGATGGGAAAAAAGATCTTTAGAGTCGAATTTTCCAATTTCTCTTATCATGAATGCTTTTTTATGTTCCAAAAGTAAATTTTGGACGAACATTTTGAGTCGTCTTTACTGCATTTGATCGACATATGAAATGGAAACCACATTGATATATAGATTAGGGAGAAATGAGGGAAGCGTAGGAAATGGTTTCATTTCAACTTCCTATAGATGTGATTGATAAATTTTCCGACATCTCAAAGTTTGTTCAAAAGTAAACGGATGTTATACACGTTGGTAGATAACTTTTGAAGATACGAAGCAGGTTATTGAGGAAAATTTTACATTGGGTAGAGATGATTAATGATATAAATAAATGTTATGTTTTTCTTGCTCAACTAAGAAGTCATCGGTAGTATATTTATATTTTATTGTGCTATATTATTATTATATAATGCATTTTAATGCTGAAATAAAAATAATATTCGTAAACCACTACCACTCCTTTGATTACCGGGAAAGAATTCCTACATCAAGATATAAAAATTCAATCAATTCTAAACTTTATTAAAAACAATTTCGAGATTTATCCTTTAAATTGTCCTTGGATTTTTTTTATTACCTATGAATTAAAGCAGTACATTATTTAATAGGTAAAAATTAACTAAACTTCCCATGCATTCAATAAATGAAATAATTCATTGCAATAATGCATTTTTTATTTAAAAAAAACAAAGTTCATTACTGGTGAAAGCAGGCATTATTGGCGGCATGCATTTTCTACTTCACACATTAGATTACTTCTGAAATGCTCAATTAACATTAATGTTAGTTCTATCAGACATGTACAGAATTACACTCTTTCTAGAGCGAATTTCTAAAAAAGAATAATAATGAATAATAATTATAATTAGTAAAAAAATGATTGACATATTTTATTCAAGCTTCAATATTTTGATTATTAAGTTTCTAAATCTGACGCTTAAGCCAATAGACTATCATTAAGGGAAATACGAGTGTAATATATATGTATCATTACCAGTTTCATAGCAAACAAGCATTGAGTAGCAATATAAATATCCAACCGTAAAATATAAATTCTTGTTTAACTACTTTTGCATAATTTTCGTTTCTGTTTCATGAATAGTTGCAGTTGGTTTCTAAATTAGAAAAATTCTAATTTGGACTTTGAAAAGTTGACTGAAACTTAAGAAATTAACATGAATCATTTCGAAAACTGTCTTTACATTTGATTCGTTGAATACAGGACAGTTTAATGAGCAATTAGTAAAATAGACGAACAAAGGATTAAACTTATTATTAGAGAATTTAATGGATCGATTCTTAGAGCTACATAGGTTGTAACATCTGTGGAACTTTAAGTCAACGTAGTTTCGCATTTATCTTCACAGACGTAATGCATCTAGTGATAGAATTTCATGAAGCTACTTTTATAAAACTCTTTAACTTAAGAGTTTAGATCATTACTTTTTTAAAAATACTTTTTCTCAATGTATTTTGTAACTAAGTCTGCGAAATTTTTATTAAGTTCTTTAAGAAATTCGTTATTTCACATTTAATCCCACGGAAACAATGCATCTATTGATAGCATTTCTTAATGCTGCATTTATAGAACTCTTTGACGTAAGATTTTAAATCCAGAGAGAGTTAAGGAGCGACCAAAATTGCTGAAATAATAGTTTCGGATATCCAGTCAACATAAAATATTGTATCAAGAGATTTTTAAGAGGTTTAGCCAAGTTCGTTGTCTTTGGTGCAATTAAGAGACTTAGGTATGCAATTATAATCCGCCACAAATATTTAACCAGTTTATTCAAAATTTGAATAAACACTATGAGAACAAATTAATAATGTGAGGCGACATCTTTATCCAAATATTACAATCAATAAATTTTTCATACTTGAATAACTTTTTCATATTTAAATGCTTAGTATATCACCTCGCATTTGCACGAACCAGTATAGTGTTAATATGAATATCTCTCATGCCTCTATTTCCTTCGTCCAATTAACGTCAAGTTCTTTTTATATAAATAATGTTTCACAGTTCCAAGCAATATTACAGTTGCACACTATAACGGTTGTTATTAGTCTTAACATCTGCAATTGGCCCTCACACGCATTTACCTTTTAACCTCTGGGGCTATTTTGCTACAATGTTTAATATGGGAATCTTGCCTTCTGAAGGATTCCTGATTTATGTATATTAAGAATTACCATATAATAAGTGTTGTGAAAAAGATAGGGAGATTGGAAGTATTAGACATAGATAAGAGGAGATAGAGGAATTATATAGATACAAGCAAGTGTTAGGTGATATATTAAGAGTGTATATCTGTCTATGATTCAGTTACTATAAATTTACTGATCTCGGATCCAGATAAACCAAACTTACTATTAGGATTATTTAAAATAAGTAGAATTCCCCGCAATAATAGTTGGTTAAGAATGTGATTTGCTAAATGCTGCACATTATCTATTCGTTTTGATAGGGCTTATTCTAAATTGGAATAAACTGGTTAAACATTTATGGAACTAGTCTTTATTGAATGATTGTGTCTCTTAGTATTAATAACAAAGTCAGTCAGCACTATAACATCACTAGAATACAAATCACAAGGAACTATTCATGCTACCAAGATAAATGAAGAACCGAAAAACTACATCCTAAACTACATATAGCACAGCTCGCGTGGCTTTTATAAAAAATTGTCCCATAGCTAGAACTGAGTTTTTCATCCCTGTGTTAGTAAAGAAATCCAATTACGAATTTACAATCAAGTTATTGCGCCATAGAGATTAATTAATGAATCAAGGTCATATTAATGAATTAATTGTACAATACTTTGAGTGTATAATCGATTTAAGATTAACATTCAGTCTTGAATGGGATAAAGGGTGATAATTATTCATTTGAGTGTACATACATCAAACAGTAAATTTGAGGAAATATTTAAATTGTCAAAAACCGAAATAGGAATCTCTCTCTCTTAGTAGGAACTGTATTCCACGTTAGGCTATAACTTAATAGCGAGTAAAATTGATATCAGGCCATAAATTAGCTAAGAAAGAGATCCTCGAATATTTATTAGAACTCTCGAATGGAGTGTAAATTAAATGCAAGTGACATAACTGATTTTAAGATTCGATTGCTCCGCTTTCTCTATCTTTATTCTTAATTGAGTTCAGTTGTGATACATATTAGAAGCTACGATAAATACTATCATTTTAAATGAGTTAAGTTTGAGTTTCCCAAAACATAACATATTTTCAAACTCGAGGAATTTTTTAGCGTTTCCGAATATTCTAAGTGGCTTGAATGAAAAAAAAATATTTCTATGGCCATAATTTTTTAATTTGGGATCCGCATTTTAAAATACTTGTTGTACCTGAATACTACATGTATCCTCCACGTAATGAACTATTCACTTTTTGATATACTTTCCCCTTACCATGCACTTGCGACAACGTGTAACTAGTCAAGCAAACCCGTCGGTGAAGAATTTCGGTAGGGATTATTGACACCATGATTTATTGGCACCTTTCACCTGTCGTCAAAAACCGGTACCTTTTGAACCACCATCGTACAGTCGTAAAAAAGCTCATCCTTAATAATGTTCGCAGTTTTCATCAAAACTGAAAAAGAAATGTTATCACAACACTGTTTACGATTCGAAAGGAGCTAATTTATTATATATTAAGGAATTAATTAATCAGTTTAATTAACAAAATTAATTTCTGTAAATGAATGTCTCATAGTATTCTTTATCAAAACTAATATTTCATCATGAAGTAAACCAAGTTTCAAATTTCGCAAAATACCATTCAAAATTGTTTTAATTGCAGAGTCTTAAAAGTAGATCCATTGATGTCAAATGAATGTCTCAAGCGTTTGGTTGTAAGAAATCGTTTAATTAATTTTTATAAAAGATATTTATTTACACCGATATATTTACACCGAATGTATAGTCATTTTTCAATTCTAGGAATGCAAAGTGGTGAAGGAAAAAAAATTTACGAAAAAAATACGATGTAATAAACACGGTTAAGAAGGGGGGGGGGATTTCAGTGTGACAAAATTTTCATTAATTTGCATTCTGTTTATTTTGAAACTCCAACATCGAAAATTTAATAACATTATCTCCGATAGTTAAGAAACTATTTTGGGGTCAAAAATATGATCAGAAATCACACAGCAATTAGAAGCTGTATTTGGATTGCTAAAAATTGAACCTTTTTGTCCAGTTGCGAGGAAAATCAGGAATTTTGTCCTCAGAGTCCTATTGATGATTACCCAATCACCTTTTACATTGTACTATAACCTCTAAAATTAAGATAACTGATGCATCTTTAAGAAATAAGCTTACTTTACGTCATATTTAAAAAATCCAAACTTTTGTCTAAAACAATTTTAAGTAATTGAAGTTATATTTGAACTTAACGATATCTGTATTCTTATGTATTTGTTTATTCAAAGAAAATCTCATTAATAAGCAAAAGTAATTATGTATGAGCGATTAATAATCGAAAGTAGTATTTATATTTATAAGTCATGTACTTGCCTTTAAGTAGTGGTCATGGTCGCGGACTTGCGACTAGTGTTGTTTTCGTCTAATTATGGGTTGAGCCATAATGTCACCAAAGATCCTCCGTATAGTGGGGCTGCTGCACATTAAGTCTGGTCGAGGTCCCAAGTCCTCCTGTTGGCAGGGTGGGGAAGTTTGGAGAGGGAGGTCGTTAGGGAGAAAGGGAGAGAGTCTTCGACACTTGACCATGGTGCAAAATTACGAGGTTTGTCGCTAATAGCCCTTGTGTTGTTTCGCAGTGCGACTTTAGTAAACAATAACTCTCACTCAGTTACATGCCTTTAGATAGATCTTGCATAAAATCTACAGCATTTATAAATTTAAAATTTTGAAAAATGCTTATAAACATAACATTTCATACACCAAACATAGTTGTAGTTTTAAGAGTTAATGCAATGATTTAAAATTTAATAAAAAATTTTAAAATTTTTAATTTTATGATTTTCAAATTACGAATGACTTTTATAAAAATCCGTACCATACTTAAAGCGTGTGAATGTTTATTAGAAAGAAATTATGTTCGTTGTATAAGAACTAACGACATTTTATAAAGTGAAAAATAGAAGCATTATGGAGGAAGTAAAATATTGGTAAAGTACCAAATCCTTAAAAAAATTGAGAAATATACTTTTCTATAAGGTTTGCGGCACACACACACATTAATCAAAAATTTAAAAATTCAATTTTAGAACGTTCTATTTATCGAGTTCTCATAAATAATACATTTATGCATTCGGCAAAGCTCCCTGTATTTTTTAACAGCAAAACTTAAAAAAGGCAATTTTTGAAACATTTTATTGTTTCTGTTAAAAAATATAAAATGAATGTATTTCAATAGGAATATTGAAAATTAATGCAATATTGTAAATAAATTTAACAATAGTCTATTAGACTTTGTTAACTTTAAATAAGTTGTATGACATTATTGAATTAATATTAATTGAATATGATCACTCAAAAAAAAAAAACATAAGCCAACATAAAAACTTTTTCCGTCCATTTTCTAATATATTATACATATTTTTTTTTTCTTTTTAAAAATAGACTGTTAAACTTAAATGCACAATTTTTCCATTATCAATTCTTTACATTTGTTACTTAACGTTTCTTAAAAGTTTTTTTTTTCTGTTATGCTTCATAAATTTTTCATTATATTAATAATGACTGTATTTTTTACTCTGCATTAGCTCTACATACATTTGTCTGTTACATTTCACAAGTAATGCATGAAAACTGCAATGATTTGAAGGCATTGTCCTCAAATGAAAGAAAAGAATCATTTTATTTCCATCCGAAAATATTTTATGCTTAAATCCTGCATTGATAATGCTATTGGACACTGCAGCAAAGACAAACTAACGGTTGTCTTTTGTGATAAGAATCTGTTGGCCAATTCGAGAAAAATCTTTTATTTTTTACTGCCCTGGAAGTCAGCCAGAAACTGAATAATATTGTCCATCCGGCCAACAAAGCGTGTGTCATAAATAGAGCCACAGAAATATCAGTTCGTAAAATATAAGAAAAAAGAAGCAGAAATACAGAAAAGAAATTTATAAATGCGTTTCTATTAAGGAAAGTGCTGCTTTTAGCAAAGACAGCGAGTCAGGAACAATAAAATTCGCTTTCGGTGCAAATAGTTTTCTTCCATTTTAGCTAATTTACCAAAATGGCTTAAAGGTCATCAATACACTAAGTAGTTTAACGTTTTTATAGTTTCATAATACCAAATAGTTAAATAAATAAAAAGAGATGATACATTTCAATTAAAGTGAAGAATTTCCATGAACGTAACATTGCATTTTATCATATGTAAGAGCCCCTTTTTGTCAAAAATTGGTTCCCAAAAATAGGAGTCTTATATATGGATAATACTATAGATACATTAAGCCATCTTTATTATGTCATGTTAAGGACTTCGACCATGCCAGAATATCGAGCGTCAGTATAGATTTAACCGGGAAATCAAAGATAAATCGCTCTTAATAAAAATTTAAATGACTAAAGCACGTATTTAACATGTTTACACATATTTATCGTCAACACATTTTGAATCTATGCATACGATTTAAATATCCAGAAAAATATTTCGTCATTCTAGCAACTACAAAAACAAAGTCAAGCTCTGAATATTAATTTTGTTGAACATATACTTCTCCTCTAGTAAGAGACCCTTCCGAAAAAGAGACGCCTCTATTTGAGGGACAGTCCTATTGAATAGTATATGCATTTATCTCTTATTGACTGACACCTATTTAAGAGACAAAATGTCTGATCCGGTGGGTGTCCTTTATTGGGAGCTTCTATTGAATTTTGTATTGATAAAAATGCACTGCACACAAAAGAAAATTTAATACAATACAATGATAATTAACACGAATTGTGACGATCTACTTTAGTCGCTTGCTTATTCATATTAGTTACATTACTTACAGCTCTCAAAGAACACCTGTAGGGTGTCAAGAGATCACCAGAAAATCAAGAAGCACTGTACTGAAATGAAAACTGATATTTACAATAAACATTGTCGAAAAGGCGAGAAGCGCTGTGTCGTGACCTAGTGATCAAGTTCAACAAACTCCCACAAAAAAATATCCCATAGCGAATGTTTCTATCAGGCCTGCATTGCTAAATGAGCTGAACCCTTGAATTTCGGATTAAATAGCCTTTGTATTAATAAATTACTAAAACAACAATTATTAATTAAGTAAATAATATTGTATTAACAAATTACTCAATTCGTCGAAACTCAAATTTTCAGGCCGGCATCCAATGACTAAATATCAGGTGAGAGTGATGAAAAGAATTTATTGATTTGTGTGACGAATAAAATTTATCATTTTTTTTTATATCTGCATGTAAAACATGTCTTTAATGAGTATTTTTTTTCCAAATGTTAAGCTAAAAAAATTAAGGCCTACTTCGCCTTAAAATACGCTGAGTCAGATATCCATTTCTTACATTTCATATATGATTACCCCTTGTGTGAATCATTTCATTGTATTATGATGATAGCAATATGTGTTCGAAGATGATACAAGTATGCTTCTAATTCTAAGTAAAAGGGGTTTGGGTAATTTTTTTTCTCTTAGCGTGGAGTAAAAATAAAACATATATAAAGTACAATAGACTTTTCGTAAATGAATTACTGAAGGGACTGGGGGAAAAAAGATATACAGTTTATATAAACCTGTAAAGTTATTTTCACTCTCAATTTCTTAAGCTAATCTTTTGGGATTCCATATGACGTTATTCGATTTAAGAACCTCTGCTTAAGAATGAACCATGACTTCTATAAATTAGTGCCATATTGAAGTGTAGTGAATAAGAGTGATAATGAAAGTGTTTATAAACTGCGAAGACTTTGAAGTTTAAGTGGATAGTAATTTATGCACGCTGTATTTAGTACCAGAAGATAAAATGGCCATCTGATAGTGAGATCGGAATTGGATCTAACGTAATTTTTCCTGACTCTGATCCATGCTTTGTGTTTGGACACAAGAAGGTTATCTGCTCGACTATAACTGACTTTTCATTCTTGAATAAGAATACGAGTATTTCTATTAAAGTACATTACATTAAGTACATACACATTATATGTGTGTGTGTGTGTG
>BMAW01029631.1:527828-586860 GCA_019974015.1 Nephila pilipes | reverse complement strand
TGTGTGTGTGTGTAATTATTTAGAAATTTTGAATTAATTAAATTTTATCAGTCGAGTCAAAGTGAGTTATGAGCAAGTAATCGCATAAATTAAAGAATAATTTGGATTTGTATCAGGAAATAAGAATGAAATATTTACTTTTCAGTGAGAGAATGGGAAAAATTAGGAAAGTAAATTATTTTTCAGTGAAAGTATTACAAATTAAAAATTAAAGTTGTGTCATTACACCACACACATGTATATATATATAATTAGATGATATTTTAAGGAAAAACTGAAGTTTTCATCTTCGGTGAAAGGTTTTGGAGAATCAAATGTTGCAAATTTAATTATATTTTTCATAATGGAGTTGTGAGATGCAAAACTTTTAACCGATTTTAAATCGAATAAAAGATTGTGGATATTAATTTAAGAAGATTTTACTAACATATTCAACATATTCATAACTTGTTGCCTAAATATGGAAATATTGTTAAATTATAATTTCTGAAAAGTCTAATACTAAACAGTAAGTATATGCTCATGTTTTAATGTCGAAAATTGTTTACTGATTAGATTTATGAAAGAATTGTGTTAAACGATTTCCAATAACGTTATTCTTGAGCATAAATCATTTTCATTTTTAAAAAAAATAGGCTCAAAAAGCTTTTGTCGAATTAAAAGGAATTCTAGTACAAAAATTAATTTATTTCTAACTTGTTGCTTAGTGTATTATCTTAATTTTTATATTAACAAAAAATTTTAAAGTATATCTGAAAACTGTGTAATAATAAGTAGACATAAAGCAAAATAGTGCAACCGTTATTTTTTCATACAATTTTATCACCGTGGTTTTTTTTTAAGAATTGTTCCTTTGTGTATCTTAAGAAAACACGATACACAGTTTTAATATAGACTCACTCTCGATTGAATGTAATATTTACGATATATTCAATATTATTAATATAATGGCTAAATATTTACTCACTCTAGCCGAATGTACAATACTTACAGTTTATTGTTGAAAGAAAAACAGTTACCCAACATTAATTTTACAAATAAGTCGAATACGTTAGGTTTCTTCAATCAAGTTTGAAAATATTTTTAACCGTATTTAAAACTTGTTTCATGTTAAAGAACTCGGGAAAAAGTATTTCGTATTTTTATCTTACGTTTGTGTTCAATCCGATTTTAAATATTTTTAAGCAACAAAAATTAGAATTCAGTTCAAAATGAAAAAAATGTGATTCAAACGTTTTGTGATGCACGAACTGCGAAGATAATATTTTTTGGGGGAAAAAAAGTCCAAATTTGTTTAAAAGGTTCAGGAATGTTCCAGGACAGCAGAATAACATATGGTGAAAAATAATAAGTTGATCGAAAGTCACGCCACCTGCTTTTTGACGTCTGATTGAAACGAAGCAGAGTGAGAGAGAAAATAAAAATATATAATCAGGGGGAAAAAATTTGTTTTGAAACGTAATACCGTGTATATGTAAGATATTTAACATACGAAAGGCTTAGTGTCAAGATATATAATTCGAAGAATTTTTTTTTTAAAATCTAAGGAATCAGAAGAAAAATAGCAGTATCTGGACTTCCGCAAATATGCTCGTTTAAATTATAAAGGCTACATTAAAGTGCGTTGCGCATGAAATTAAGTGTTGTGGAATAATGAAGTTTTAAGAAGTTTCGGTGGCTTATTTGAGGGATGATTTTTCAATCTTGTGGTGGAGGAGGTTGCTAAATGCTCTTGGAAAACCGTAGAGAAACCAATCCCTCAATCTATCGGTCCTGAGAAAACTCGTCCGGTCTCTACAGAGCTCTTGACAACTACACTAAAATAGATCTCCTTTCTGGTTAGTTATTAAGGTCTTTTAAATTCTCTGTTGTCATTATTGATGAGAGATACCACGCGCTTCTTCCCCAGTATCATCGTAATGATACGGAAAGAACGTTCTGAACGATGTCTTAAGAGGTGGCTGGTTTTTTTTAGCCATTTCTGCTATTGATATGCTTTCCTTCTCTGTTGTATTGAGTACCATGTAGATTATTTCCATTGATATCATCGGTTGTCTCTACTTGAAATAGTGGGTCTATTAAACGCAAGAACCTTAACCGATACATCATTGGTTGTGATTTATTAGTGAGTTAGTTAGACACACAGAGGCAAATTTGCATCAAGGGTACATGCGAACAGAAGTTCAAGGCTCTGCAGCCGTCTGATTACGTCCGTCATTACTTCGTGGCAATGTTGTTTTCTGGCTACTTTTGAGGGATATATTTTCTACTTCGGAGCGGAGGAGGTCCACGATTGACCTTGAGTGACAGAAGGGATTCGCGAGCTCTCGATCGATCGGTCTGGAAAAAACTCCTGTCTTTGTAGCGATCTTGAATACGAAGCCAAAAGGAATGAATTCCTCAGCTTAATTAATATGGAATTTTAACTTCGGTCGTCGTTGTTTAAAAGATCCACCTTTAATTAAAAAAAGAAGTATTTTTGAAGGAATTATATTAATGTTGGATAGATTAGGTTTAAGGTAGGTTATTCTTGAAAATAATCCATCCAGAAAAGTTTCCGATTTTATTAAATTATTAAGTCATGTTCTGCTATAAAATTTTCTTCCACAATAATAATTTTGTAGGATATATCACCTGTAATAATGAGTTTGAGAATTGCACAATTGGTTAATTAAATAATAAAAGTTTATTAATGGGTTTTCTTCTACTAACATTGTAACTGTGTCTGGGTCAAAACTTTAAAAGCTTTTTAAACGCTCCCTATCTTCAAGACAGGCGAATGTTGCTTAAAATTTAAGGTATAAAAATTATGTTACAAAAGTGAGGTTTGAAAGAAAACCCGTCTTTAAAAAACTCGTTTCTTACCAGTGTTATCTTACAATTTAATAACTACTTATACACCAATGGGCAATGATAGTAAGAGGTACTCTATAGTACACGAATTGCATCAACCAACACAAAGAGCGACACCCACATGTAGAGGGTTCATTGTAAGGGGCGAGTGTCAGATGTCACTCACACAACGCCCTCAGTGTCAGAGTGAACAAGTGCGGGTCCACAATCGAGAGTAAGAATCACAAGGTGATGTGTTTAAAGTAATCGGTGCTAATCATCAAGGTAACGCGGAAGAATATTAAGAATAAAATTAAAAGTGCGAGTTGACAGTCAAGAGTAAAGTTAGCAAAGTGATGCGCTAAAGATAATCTGCATTATCACTGAGGTAACGCGAAAGGTTATAGAGAATAAAAAGGAGTTGTTACAAATAAAAAATTTACTCGAAAGTCTAATTCTGTTCTTGTCTGAAGATTAAAGACAAATGCTAAGGAAAGTTCAAGGACAGAAATTGAAATTAAAAAAATGAGTAGAAAACAATCAGAAGAGAGGAATGCAAAAGTTTTTTATAAAAAATTAAAAGAGGAAAAGTTTTTTCAAACACAAGGAAAAAAAATTAAAGTTGGAATAATAAAAAAAGGATGGAAAATATAGAACGATCACCATAGTATCTCAGGGCGCATCACTCACTTTTACCAAAGACAGACAGCAAACACCATGATGTGATGAAAGTAAGGCACTTAAGCGCCTCGGAGTAGTAAATCACATAAAATACCTAATAAAATAATCTCTTTAGTGCATAAAGGGGTTTACTAAAATAAGATAAATCCGTTAAGAGATGCTTATAATCAAGGATCCATTGAAAAGAAGTTTGAGAATATTTTGATTAAAATTTAAGCAATAATGCTCGATTAAAAGCCCCCTCATTTAAGCTCGTGTTTTTCTTAATTCTTAACTGTTTTAATTATTTTTCTTACTTTTAACCATTTACAAAGAATGTTATTGTCTTAAATGTTTCTTCCTACCTTATAAAGTAGATAAGCAATATTGATCTTTGATACCCCTCTGCCCCACCCTAGTTTTATATCCGCAATCAGGGGAAGTTAATTACTAGAACATTCTTCCACAATCCGTTGCCTGGTTACTCAGAATGTTTCAAACGAAAGGTGTGACCTGTTGCCCTACATTACAAGATTAAAACAAAGAAGTAATTAAATTCCTTTTAATTAGAGGCAATTATACTGTCAATTTTCAAAGTAGTTTCTTAATATTTCTTGCCGAGGAAGTTCTTGGGTCCATTAAGTTTTTAACGCGCAATCGATTTCAATATACTCTGTTAAGGCTAGAGAAGAGCTTATTAAGCTGGAAGGTTACAGTAGGTCATTTGTAATCTGAAGAGAGGCAATAATTTTTTTTATTATTATTATCTAGGGAGTAACAAGGGAGGTATTCAATAAATTTTAGCTAGAGCATAGATGTGTACATCTCCTTACTCTTATGTATGCTAATTTCAAAATTCTTTATTTCTTATCCATACTAAAAGTGACAGTACTTCTATTCGAACGAGAAGGGTGATGTGTGATACAGTGGTTCCCAACCCTTTTTGAATTGCATCCATTTTCCGAATCTTTAAGAATGTAAGTGACCCTCTCCCTCCCTACCTTTCTAACTCACCAAATGGTATATATAAAAAGCTTTACTTTTTCATTTATCTATTTTTCCCACTCCCCTCCACTCCTTTTCATAACTTCGAAACATATGAAAATCGAAAGTTATAATTTAAAGCATTACTTTTTTGCCGTTTGGTTAAAATTGTTAGTTTCGCATAGATATTGATGCCTACTGTGAAACATTGATATAATAAAACATACTTATCTAATGAAAAGAGAAAGAAAAAAAAAAGGTCAGCACATTTTTATTTTAAATTTTTAATACCCATTTGTACTGCATTTTGGGGGAAACAACTGCAACACCAGCTCTGTCGGCATGAATAACGAAGGAAAAAATAACGTATTCCAGAATTTAAACAATACTTTGAGAAAGAACATCATTGATATTGGTTGCCCACGCATATATTGCTCATTAAAAATTATTCGGTGTTCTTTGAAATTCCAGCTCATAATGCTTTTTTTGAAAGGATCTTTAGCATCATATAAAAAAAGCATGGACAGATGAATGAAACAGATTATTACCAGTGTTGGTGTAAAAATCGATTTTGGTACAGTACATCAAGAATATGAACTGTAAAAAATTTGTCAATTTCATTTCAGCTAAAAAAAATTAGAAGTAAAACAAGTATGATTTTGCTCAAAATTATAAGCAAAATAGAAGTATATTGTTTCTACATTATGTTTGTTTTTAAAAGTTCTATTAATCTACCTTCAAAAATTATTTTTGCTTTTTCCAAGAAATGTATTATATTGGTCAAATATTTAAAATTCTATTTATAGTTCTTTAATGAGATAACTTGAATATTTTCTTATAAAATGGTGAATGAGCTAATGCATACCATATTCTTATAAGCAGAATTGGTACCCCTACTTTTATCACAAGAAAATGAGTAATGAAACTTATCGCTAAAAGTGCATTAGCAGCATTAAAACTATCAATTGCAAATACACTTCTTGAAAGTTTTGTCATCAAATAATAGATTTTGAAGACAAGGTACTTTTTTCTCTTTCGTCAACAAAGTAGAAGCTTCACAGCATTCAATTTCATTTTTGAAGAAATCTAATAAACCTGAAACATTTTTTTTTCTTTTGATTTTTCCTTCGATCAAATCCTAAAACGAATTCTTCTGTACAGAGGTTTGAACACTCAACACCTACGTTGCTCAGTATTTTGAATGCGAGTTTCATCTAAAGTTTTAATTATTCTTCTAACATGGATTAATTCGTTTTACTTTTTGAGAATATTTTTATTGATATTCCTCTGAAGCAGCAACATCCGCTTCAAAGGACTATACATCAGTTAATGAATAAACAACCTCATCCGATTCTTTTAAGATACTTTTCTTTTC
Source organism: Nephila pilipes (assembly GCA_019974015.1). Taxonomy (NCBI): domain Eukaryota; kingdom Metazoa; phylum Arthropoda; class Arachnida; order Araneae; family Nephilidae; genus Nephila; species Nephila pilipes. The sequence goes on along the minus strand of BMAW01029631.1, from coordinate 581,009 downwards.
TAATATTAATTCCCGTAATTTGCATTATTCATCCCTGTCTTTCTTTACTAAATTTCCCTGAACCCTTTTTAACAGCATAGAAACTGTGGATTTCAAAGCAGTTCGCTTCCATTTTACTCTATCTAATTGTTTCGACTTTTCATCAATATGAGTAGCCTAGTGGTCCTGATCACGGACTCGCAGCTGAAGTTGTTTTCATCAAGTCTTGGGCTCGAGCTCTGATGCCACTTAAGACACTCCGTGTGGCGGAGTTGAAGTACGTTAAATCTAGTCGAGGTCCTATGTCCTCCCGAAGACGTGGTGTTGAAGTTTGAAGAAGGAGATGCCACCTCAGGTGTCATACTCGTCACTTGAACGAGGTTCACTATTACGAGGTCCATCCCCAATAGCCCTAGTGTTGTTTCTAATGCGACGTTAATAAAAATAATCACAATCATTCTTCAATATGAAAATGTATTCAAGACTAACAAAAATCAACGAAATCTAATGCTTTTAAATATAAATAAAATATGTTCATGTCTTACCTTAATTTTTAGAGCATATTTGAAACTCGCCTTAATTCTTTTTCTACAGACATTTCTTGAAAATGTCAGTTAGATAATTAAGAAAATGATTATATGAATTTTAAATAACTTTTACTTTCAACAATAATAACTAAAAAACATTTAAGTGAAACTTATTGTAGTAACATGTAGAGATTATCGTTATAAAATAGGAAATCTCGCGAATACCTAGGTGTTTGCTTGCAAAGACCACTAAACGAGAATGCATTCCAAAAAAAGAAAAAAAAAATCACCTACTACAGCTGATGATCTTTGATCCCGAGGTTTCCTATCGGAGGTGGTACTCGTTAAGATCCGGCTCTGAAAAGAGAGAGAAAAAAAAAAGAAAGAAACACTCCGTACTATCACCTAACATGGTGCTCGTACAACTGAAAGGGGAATCAAAATCAATCAATAAGGGAACACTTGTGTGAACAGTATCTATTATTTCATCATAAATTACTTATATGTAGAAATTGGCGATACTTATCTTTTAAATAATCATGCAAAAAAATTTTAATTTTAATTTATGTTTTTACAATTGATAATCGGTGACCTTCCCCCCCCCCCCCCCAAAAAAAATGCCTATGTGACGCAATGTGCCAATCACTCGCGTTCCCAAGGGAACGCGAGTTATGCACAATAAATTAGAAGGGTTTCGTAAAGTTTTAATTATTACTTAGAAATAGCGAAGATACCTGGATAAAATTTATTCTGAATATAAATTTATCCTTATATACATAATGTTGCAAATTACAGCTATTAATATTGTTCTGTTTTAAAAAATGTTATTAATTTTATGTTGATACATTTATTCTATTAGTGTTGATAAATTTATTCTGAATATAAATTTGTCCTTATAAACATAGTACTGTAAATTACAGATGTTAATGTTCATTTGTTTCGTTTCAGGAAGCAGTAGATTGAAGTGACCCGCTGTATCGTAAATTTTTAATTATCCCAGGGTATTGTAAAATGTTTTATTTATCACTAAAAATTATCAAGATGAAAACTTAATTTATATTTACAATAATTTTGGATTAATACGCCGCCCTGGTTTATACTCTGTATACATGATAATTGACTAAAAAAATGAAAGTTCGTCGGATAAGCCACATCGCCGAAAAAGTAGCAGAAAAACCGTCCGAAATATGGCATTCATTTATTTGGTAATTCTCTTCCATATTTATGTATTTATCACCAATAATATTTTATAACGTTTGGAACATAATTATAAACAATAATATGCAAATAAATAAAACAGTAAACAAGCATCTTGCCACTTGAACTGGTCCAAAACGAACGCTGCTGGCTTCTAATAGACGTTATTTTCACGCTTTCGATAAACTGTGTTTATGACCATAAATTACCACATTATAAAAGAATATGCAACTTAGATAATAATCAAACAAATTTTTATAATTAAAATAAGCTACATTTACTTGCACAAAACCCTTCCATTTCCGACTTTTCAAGGTCAGAATTACTTGAGAAATAAGGGAATTACTTGAGAAATTACTTGACAAGGTCAAACTTGACAAATGGCCACCAATGTCATTTTCATCACTCTATTCATAATTGCTTCTTTGAACGTCGCTATCATTTTCAATTTCTTTTTCGATTATTTCTACAGAAAGTACATGCATTATGACGGACGTATTTATTTTGAGCCCATTCTACAGTAGTTAAGCCTTTTTCATGCGAGTTCAAATTTGTTGCACTATCTTACCGCAATGAGTGCTCGTATCTAGTTAAAAGGTTGTAACAAATTCTACATATAACCGTTTGGCTAGTACATAATTTAATGATGTAAACAAGTGAAGTTCTAAAGACTGAGGTAAAATAAAATTCCTTCAGATACGCAGCCCTAGCAGATATGCCACAGACATTAAATTTCAACTTTTAAACTCGAATGAGCCGCGGCTTATCTACCCGATATTATTGCATTATTCTTAAGAATTTTTTACATAGTCACCTTCCAGAGTTATACATTACTTCCAGTGTTTCTTGATCTTTCGAACGCTGTAATTTCAAAACTCAGCCGATTGAACTCTATCTTCTCCATATTGCGGGTTACTTCAAACTATGGTTCCCTGAAACGAAACAAATCAACATGAATAGTCGAAATTTACAACATTATGTCCATAACGATTAATCAATACGCAGTATAAATTTAATCCAGATATCTACATTATTTCTTAGTAATAAATTAAAACCTTACGATTCTAAACCTTGCATAGTATATTATTTTTCATTTGTTATCTGATATATAAATTTGAAAGTTTATGTGCAATCGATGCTATTGATCGTATCATTATAACTTTTAGAATGCTTAGCTGATATGTGTAAGGAGCAGTAAACACATTTCTGCCAAAAAAAAAAAATTATTTCCCTCCCCACATTTATTTGTGATGATATTTTTGGGGGGAATAAAAACATCTTCATCAATTTGCCGTGTTTTTCAGTAGATGTAAAAAAAAATTGCTATACGCTTTCCGCTCAAAAGATGCGTATTTTAATAAATTTTTCACGCAACTTAATGTTTTGAAATCGGTTAATAACAGAGTCACACACTAGTTTTTGTTCCAGGCCAAATATAACATAAAATTAAATGTTTAATTATTGGTTTGTTGCTTCTATATACAAATCTATACACTTGATCAAACCACCCATAAAAATGCTAATTAAAATAAATTCAAAGTCCTTGTTTTTCTTTCACCAGAAGTTCTCAGAGTTGTTTTTATCAGTTTATTATTTTCTACTGTGTTGAGAGCAATTGCACTCAATCACGCGTTCTAATTTTTTAGAGAAAATTTTTGCTAAATGATATTCAACTCAGAAAGGATTAAAAGTGTTACAGTTTTACTTTTGGGCAGAGAGACAAGGAGTTCAACAGACGCCCCTAAATATGAGATACTGGGAAGTTTGTACATAAATACGGTAAGCAAATAGACATTAATTTTTTTGTGTACAATAATTACTCAACATAGATTGCATTTTTGTGTTTTACTTTCAATTTCCACAGCGCTATGGGAATGGAAAAATAACTCCAACTTATGACCTATTAGTTAACAGTTTTTTGTCGTATTTGCTTCGTTGATAAAGAAAAGCATGCTTACTCAAGAAAGATAGTCTTAATCTTTTAAAGCTTCCCAGTTTATTCAAATCCTTGAGTAATCAATAATCATAATAAATTAAACTTGTGGAGCAATTAACTGAACTTCACTCTAACTAATAATTGTTATAATAATATCTATTTACCTTGCCAACTTTAAGCAATAGATTTTTAATAATGGAACACGAGGTTCAGGTAAAGAAACTGAATATCTTCTTTACCTCTAATTCCTTCTTTTTCTTCTGTGTAACATTCCTATTTTTCAGTCTAATTCCTCTAACTCTCTCTCTTTTTCTCTTCGCTATACTTCCTCTTAAATAACAAGGCTTATTTGCATATATCACAGCTCTTTCACAAAGCGAAGTTCTTTTTATCAAACATCATTAAAGCAATCTCAGAGGTTCCATTCCATGACAAAAGCACAACGCCGGTGTTGACATAGCTCACATAGCCATAGAAAAGAGGAAGAAAAGGTTTTGCGTTAAGAAATAAAAAGAAATGTAATAAATTGAATTATATCATCATATATATGTGTGTGAGAGAGAGTGTGTGTGCATGTGTAAATTAAAAACAAACATGCAAATAAACATTAATGCATCATACAATATATAAACTGCTGTTTGTAGAAAATGCAACACCATGAAGGAATCATCAGAATCAAATGAAATTCGCAGCAAATGTCAATTATAAGATATTATGCAAATTAATAAAGTTTCAGAGCCATCGCGCGTGCGCGGCGCGCGCAGCGCCCTCTGAATTGATGCTGAAAGCGTATAAATAAAGTGCTGTAGCGGGACGTTGAAAAAAGTCTATGATTATTTGTTAGTGGCAAACGTTTAGTGAGACCTGAGTATGCCTCCACGACGGAAGAATAAGAAATTCAAGCAACTTACGGAGTTTGAACGAGGGAGGATAATCGGCCTTCGAGAAGGAGGATTTTCCTATCGCGCAATAGCAGCTCGTATGCAGCGGAACAGTTCCACAGTGATGCGAGTTTGGAAGCAGTGGACCGACGAGCACCGAACAACTCGAAAAACAGGCACTGGACGACAGAAGGTGACGTCAGAGCGCGATGATCGACACCTGCTCCGCATGGCGGTGAATGATCGCACAGCTTCCTCCAGGCAGCTGGCAGCACGTTGGTCTACTGCTACAGGTGTACAATTGTCGGCTTCGTCAATTCGTCGTCGTCTGCTGCGCCGTGGATTGCGTGCAAGGGTGCCTTTATACAGGATTCCCCTCACGGCGAATCATCGACGGCTGCGTCGGCAGTGGGCTCTTGAGCACAGAGACAGGCGAGCTGATTGGCACCAAGTTGTCTTTTCAGATGAATCACGCTTCAATTTGTGGACCCATGATGGCCGTGTTCGTGTTAGACGTTATGCCGGTCAACGCTGCCTTCCTGAGTGTATTATTGAACGACATAGTGGTCGAACACCCGGAGTTATGGTCTGGGGTGCGATTTCGTATCATGGACGATCCAATTTGATACGAATTGAGGGTAATCTCAATAGCAACAGGTACGTCCGTGAAGTGCTACAGCCCGAAGTCGTTCCTTTCCTTCAAGGCATCCCTGGAGCTATCTTTCAGCAGGATAATGCACGCCCACATGTTGCGCGGACTGTTCGAGACTTCTGTTCAGCACAACGCATGCAACTTCTTCCTTGGCCTGCTTATTCACCGGATATGTCGCCTATTGAGCACGTGTGGGATATGGTTGGTCGGCGTCTCGCTCGTGATCCGCGTCCTGCAGTTTCCAAAGACGAACTTTGGTTGCGCATACAAGCGATATGGAATTCTCTTCCTCAAGCAGATATTCAACATCTGTTTGACTCCATGCCACGTCGTATAGCAGCACTTATTGCAGCGCATGGTGGCTGCACCAAATACTGATTTCGGACGCTTAATTTGTTTCTTTTGTTTTGAAAATTTCATCATTTATTTGTATCAGTACAAGTCGTTTCTGCATTAAATTTCATTTGATTCTGATGATTCTTTCATGGTGTTGCATTTTCTACAAACAGCAGTATATTATATAATTAGAGTACTCTCTTGATGATTCGGCAGATATTGGACCTAAGCACCAGAGAATTTCATGGAAATCGCTGAAAATAACGTATCTAAACAGAAAAGGCTCGGATTGCTATATAAAATGTAATACAGAATACGCTAATACAGTGTTTAACACAAAAAATAAATATATCTGTAAAAAATTTACTGTTTTGCATTGATTGTTTAAAGTATTCCACTGAAGTAGAAAGCATCAAATGTTTTTCTATCACTTGCTAGTATGTGTAAAAACGCCGGATTATTGGCAAGGCCGGAAAGATTAAGTACCTATTATAGAAGGAGTACTACAATAAGAGTTTGTAACATATTAAAATATAGTAATTGAAATGAAAAATTATTAAAACTTACAAGAGAGAGAGCACAGTAATTAATATTATCACATAATTAATATTTCAAATTATATATATATATATATACATATAATTGTCTTTTATAATTTTAATTATTATTTGAAATATTAATCATTTATTATTTCTTATCTTATCTTCCAATTTAATTCAGTTTTAAATAAGGTTATCCTTTGATTTTTAGTATTAATAGTTTTTAACTTAATTTTTATATTTTATTATTACTAACGTTTATTAATTATTACAAAAATTCTTTCTGTTTATATAGGTAAATAAATCATAAAAAATTAATTTTAACCCTTCTTTTTGAAATGTTAACTGTAACTTTCTATAGAAATTCAGTTGTAATTTCTTGTATGGTGTGGTAAAAAATAAGTTCAAAACCAAATCTTTTATCAAAAAGCAACGTTTAACTTAGAGCAAAAAATATTTCCTCAATAAAGATATCATAAACAGGGAAGATGTATCTTAATCTCAAATTGCACTTGGATAATACTTAAGAATAAATATTACTTGAGTCCTGCAAAAGTTCCAACTATAACGTAACTTAATTTTACTTAACAGATAATCTTCATCTATGAAACGGTAATAAATAGAAATTTAGGAATGAAAATTAAAAGATTATTTTCTGCGAAACTAAAATTCTTTCCAAAAACTGCGTTTGATACTTCAGAAAAAAAAAACCAGGACCTTAAGACCACCTATCCTATAAGGGATGCTTTTTTATTACAAAGATACGCAGAATTTTTAACAAAATTGGTTTCAAATTTTTTTGTGATCAGTGCCCATTTGATATTCTGTGATCTAAGGACAGATCAACAAATAAAACATGAAAGCTATTCTTTTTTTTCCCAATTAATACCTATTGATCGATCAGTGTTAATGAAGAAAAATAATAAGATATAAATACAAAAAAATCAAGATTTTGTATAAAAATGGTCTAACTGGTGTAAAACTTATTTTTTTAAATGTGAAATAAAATATTTAATTTATAAAAGTTTGAGACGCTTAAGTGATATAACTAGGTAATTACAGATAAATTACCATATCTACTTATATATGAGATCAAAAGAAGTATCAACGCCTCAAGCCTTATTAAATTATATATTTTGCATTTAAAAAAAACTCTTTTTATCCTTTTCATTATTTTCATTTTTAAATAAAAGTTGGAATAAAAAATTTGTTCTATACGTTTATTTATTTCTTTTCAGTCTGGAAATTTAAGACAAAAAAAAAGCAATTACGTAATGTTTAAAATTTCAACTAAATTTGGCGTTGTTAAGAAGAAGGCTGCTCTCCCCACTAAGTCTGTCACTGTTTGAGCATACCATAGTATTTTACTGTCATCTGAGTCACGTGTGAACGCAAAATTTCTGTTGATATAGAAAGATATGTTATATAACAGAAAGTGGTTACAAATTCAAGTACAAATTTTAAACTGGAAAGACGTGTATACATGTGAACGTAGAAAGTTAAATAAATGCTTGTAAAATTAAATAAAATAACTTAAATTTAACTGCGTGATATTTTACTTATTCAATAATATTTTTTTATTAAATGTATTATTAATTGTATTCTTATAACAGCTAAGGAATCAGTTCTACAAGTTTCTGAGTGAAGTGATTTTTCTCTTTCTATTTACATAAACGTATGTGCGTATTATTTAAGATTGACATTTTTAAAATCATTTTGAACGGCTGCGTATTTGACAGATGGTTAAACCTGAAATGAATAACATGACTATTTTAACAAATGCGGCTTGCAAATATTTACAAAAAAAAAAAAAGCACTGTTTTTTTTTAGGCTTAATAAAGTCAATCTTTTATACATTTTTACCATTTAAATATGAAAATTTCGTGTTTTTGTATTCATGATTTCCTTTGACATTTTTAGGGGAGGGGGGGTATATTTTCTGTTTTCAAAATCCAGAAGGTAAAAATATTTGAAGTATTTTACTGTCGTATTGAAATTTTGTTTCTGGAATGTGATTGAGAAATGTAAGTGATGCAGCAAATTTAAAAAAATCTTAAATCATATGAAACATTTGAAAACTAAATAAAGCCAGTCTATTTTTATAAATTTGTGCTTGTTTCCTGTTCAAATGCCATTTTTTTCCCCTGTGGCAGTATCCTGAAAGTAAATAAATTATTAGTTTCTAGAGCTCCATAGTAAAAATAATTAATATACATTTGATTGAGATTATCAAACAAATATTTTATGCCATATGGAAAATTTGTCAAAGAAAAAAGTATTCACTAGACTGTGTTCATGACTGAAAAACTATACGAATGAGTGACAGGAAGAAAGTCAGATTTCCAAAAAAATACGATTTGTAGGCGTTGTGAATGGAATAAAGATAATATTCTATGAATGTTTTTCTTTTTTCCACTCAATGATGGAAAGATTATACTAAGTACTATAATATGAAATGAGATAATATTTATTTCTTGCCCACTCTATGGATAAATTGAGCAAATATTGCTCAAATGGCTATCTTGCTTTAATTCGCTACTTTTTGGAATCTTATCCTTTTTCCAAATACCCATTCATATGTTGTCTTGAGAGAGAAGAAATATCATATCCCGTCAATTTATTGATATTTCATTATGTCAATAACAATGAATAGCAGTTGATAGTAAAAATATATTAAACTACAGTACATAAAACTAGATATTAGTCACACACACCAGAATTTCCGAGAATCGGAATCTGAGCACATCTAAAATACTCCTTACGCAAAGAACAAGAAAAATTAATGCCGAACGAATGAAGATAAGCAGATGATAAAAGAATGAATTATAAGTTCTGAAGATAAAAAAAAAAAGATCTGTTCCCCCTAAAAAATTTTGATCGATTAATTATTGCGTCACAATATCTCATCCTATATTGAATCCAATCCGTTTTACAAAACGAAATATAGCAATAAATTAAAACAGACTTTGTGTTACGGGAAAAATTAATACAAAAGCTAACACATACTTATTGTTCAATATCGAATTTTAACTTGATAGAGGATAACTGCTGGTAGAGTTGGTTCATTGTTGAAAAGAGAAGGAGGACTTACATGTAGAACTGATTGGAAAGAGAATCTACCTCCGTAGAAAAGAGCTGTTAATTAACATGTATTTTTACCAAAAAGACTAGCTTTTTGTTTTCTTTCCTCTCTTTCCTAATTTTCAGAGCTGTTTTTTTTTTTTATTTATTTTATTTTTAAATTTGAAGCATCAAGATTAATTTCGAAATTTTAAAAAATATGCATTTGAAAGAGCATGAAAAAGAGGAACGTTTTACTGTAGTTGGTTTATTTTTCCGAATATTGAAAGCATTTTCCTTATCATTTAGAGCACACCACACACATAATACGCGAGTTTTCAAAAATTTGATAAATATTCAAAATACTTCTAAAAGTCAAGGGAAGAGGGTAGGGGGAATTATAAAAAAGAAGAAAAAATTTCACTCTTTCGAATACCTTTTATTCACGCAATGAAAAACGATAACCTCGATATGAGAAGAAAGGAAGGAAACGCCTTAGAATTAACATTATATTCGGAAATGCGTGGTGGCGTAAAGCTGTGCTGGAGAAAGCACGACTGAGTTGTTCGCAAAACGAAGCAAGATTTGTCTGAAAACCAAGGCATGACTGTACAAAAACACTCTAACACGGTTTGTAAATTCGATAAATCCCTGTGCAACGTTTAATTTTTTCAGGAGACAAATTCAAAATTAAGGAAATTCCTTTACAACACGGAACGATATAAGAGCTTTGAAGCGCACAATATATCTAGTTTGAAAATTTTCATTTGAGTGTGTATGTCATATCGGATTTATTTGCAGAATCTTGGAAATTTATTAGAATTTGAAATCCATATTGTTCGTGGACTATTAAGAAAATTCCTTTTTTAATAGTAGTAATGACACAGAAAACACTATTTCCCTTTAATAAGCAATGCATGTAATGAAATTGCTTTCATAAATAGATTTCTTCTAATTACACTGCTAGCTTTAAAATTGCAACACCTGGAAGGAATGTCTGACGAACGTCAAAATCACATGAAAAGAAGAAGTTGGAATATGCAAAGGAGTAGTATTTCAGCGCATTTATACGACGCAGGAAGGAGAAACAACATCTGAAGCACTGCATAAAAGAAAAATTGCGCAAAGAAAAGAAAATTTCTCATTCGAAAAGCGCTTTATAAGGTCAGAATTTGCTCAGAATATTGTGTCATGTCTCAAATAAAAAGAAATGTTTACCAGCAAGTTTTGGAATTCGATGGAGGTAGGATCGTTGTCTATCGAGAATATGGATTATCGTTCCGTGATATCGCCAGTCATACTGGTTGAAATCCAATCACCGTCATGTGAATAAGAAATCAACGGGTTGATGAGGGTTATACTGAACGGCATATAGGATCTCCATGCCTTCCAATGACCAGCGTTCAAGTGGGTTGACATAGTGTGAGTTTGTCCCTGCAAAACCGTACAACCACAACACGGACCATTAGTCAGGAAATGGGCATGTTTCAACACGCCTATTATCTGCTCGTACGGTGCGAAGATGTTTGCAGCAGCGTGGACTGTCACCACGACGATCAATACTTCGGCTTCCCTTGACGATGCAACATAGAGAGAGACGTCGATTCTGGTGTGCCGAACGACAAAACTGGATACAGGAGAAGTACAATGACGTCTTTTCAGACGAGTCCCAGTATTTTGATGGCCGTGTACGTGTCTGGAGGCTCCAAGGAAACCACTAGCCGCCTACTTGCATTCGATATCAGCATAGAGGCCCTGCACATGGTGTGATGGTTTGGGTAGCCATTGGGTACACGACACGCACATCTCTAGTTCGGATCGACTGTAATTTGAACTCAAATCTATACATTTCTACATCCAGTGGTTGTGCCCTATCTTTGAGGCCTGTCAAACGCCATAAACGACAAGATAATGCAAGGCCCCTTGTTGTACGACGTATTCTGACCTTCCTCGATACACAGGGTATTCAAACGTTGCTCTGGCTCCAGATCTATCACCTATTGAAAACATCTATTGGTGGGTTTGCGGAGAGACTGACCCATTACCCCCTCTCCAGCTAATACAGTTGGTGAAGGGTGTCATAGACTTGAAGAAAAATGGAATGAGTTGCCGTTTCTGTCATTCAAACCCAGTTCGACTCCATGCCTAACCGGGTGAGACCGTTTTAGCTGCCAGGGATAGCAGCTGTTCCTAATAATTTCGCACCCTTGTAAACCCCCAACTCCTTTCAAATTTAATCATTTTGTCTTCATGTCATACTGTTTGCGTATAATAAATATTTTTCTTTTTGTATTTGTTTCCCTTCATGGTGTTGCAATTTTAATGACCAATAGTGTGTAAAAATAGGTATTTTTGTGAAATTCTATCGGCTATGAAGTGGCCGCGGTAGCCTATTGGTCTTGGATGCGGACTCGTAGCCGGTGTTTGTCATCGAGTCGTGGATTACAGTTATAATGCCACTGCAGACCTGCCATGTGGTGAGGCTGTAGGGCATTAAATATGGTCGAGGCTCCCCAAGTCCTTTCGTTGGCGTGATGTGGAAATTAGGAGAGGGAGGATTCAGCTCAGGTGTCATCCTCGTCACTTGAGTGAGGTTCAAAATTACGAGGTTCGTCGCCGACACGATGGAAACAGCGCCGACCGCGAGTTTTTGATAATAACCTCTAGGCTACCACGGCCACTATTGGTCTTCGAATCAACTGAGTTAGTGGTTAACATTGAAATGTTCGAATTTCGCAATTCTTAATTCTTCAGTTTTATAAGCTTTCCATGCATCTAAAACAATACTTGACCCTCCTTCAATACTTTTTAATGCTTGGAAAAAAATAATATTCACTCTATCAGAAGCTCGAACAATCTATTGGTAACATATCCATTGATGTAGCTTGGAAAGAGATGTCCCTATTCGGGTATCTTTCTCGTAACTTGAGCGGAGTTCAAAATTATGAGGTCTATCTAGGGATTTTGCCAATAGCCCACGTGTTGCCTCTTAGTACGAAGTTAACAAATGACCAATTCAATAAAACTTTAATAGTATTTGAATTTACGTTTTCCATTATTGGCAGAATATATAACATTATTAAGCAGTATTTCCTCATTTGGCGATAATGATCGATGGCATTTTGTACAAGTGCCTAAAAATATAATAGTATGTATTTCCAATTTTTTGAACCTTCCTTTTTTGCAACAGTTCTTCGTTCCGTATAATACAGATTGGTGTAACACGGCATTTTCAGGAACTTAACACTCGATTTATGAGGTGGTTATATGTATTCCGTTCCTATTTAAATCCTAAAAATAGGAATAGCCTACTCGATGGGAATCCCTTTTGCTTCAGAGTTAAGAGCACTTCAAAAGCAACTGGACGAGATTTCTCCGAATCGACAGATCAAGGGTTCGAATGATCCTTGTCATTCAAGGCCAAAAGACCACATCTTTCGCCACGGGGGGGGCTATCACCAAATTGTCTCAAAAGAAACATTTCGCTCGGAAATGGTACCCAGGACTTAAAAAGCAGATGGCAATATGCTTAAAACTACTGGTTGTATGTATCCCGATACAAAAATTTGCCTTTGCGTCTCATAATGACACCTATTCATAAATCACAACTAGTAATATGCTGACTGCAGAGCATACAGCAAATAGGTCCGCCATCTCAACTTAAAACTGTTGATGAAGTGAAATTGAAACTGCTTAAATCGAAACTCAGTACTAGTTACAGGGAGAGGATGTATATCAATTGCAGCAATGGCTGGAAACACAAACTCCTCTAAATAACGTTCATTTTCATATTATCACGAAATTGTAAGTGGTGATACTGGAAAGGGAGTAAACTGCTATTCTCTTCAATAACGACGACTGATGTTAAAAGGCATTAATAATAAGCTCTATGGGGAATCCTTTTTGGCTTAGCTGTTAAGGACACTGAAAAAGCGTCCGTAAGACGTTTCTCCTCACCAACAGACCGAGGGATCCAATCACTCCGGTAACTCAGATCAAGTTTTCTCCCACTGCAGTGTAGAAAACATCCCTTCAAGTGGCGGATGAAAACTTTCCCGCCGAAAATTCTTCGCCATTGCATTTCTTTTACGAAAGCACGTAATGGCGCGATTCAGTTCGAAACCAATAAAACGTGGCACAAATCAGCGCACACAATCGATGAAATGTACAAATAGGAGAAATAAAACGTTTTGGTAAGCATATAGAGGGCAGCCGGAATGAGAACGGAAGAAATGCTAAACGTTGTTACGGAATCTAACGCGCATTTCCCTTTCATTAACTTTTTGAGTTACAATGTTACGTTATTTGAAAAGGGAACCTTGCCTTGTGAAAGAATCACGACTTAGAAAATTAACTTAGATGTCTAGAGAATCCGACATAATGGAGGCATCGGAGAGTTTCTAGAAAAAAAGGAGACAGAGGAAGTAGCGAAAGATTAATGAGCACATCATATAAGTACTAGCAAAAGTTAGGGTATCTCCGTATCTTCTAAGAGTATATATCTGATTCGAATCCTGTCACTAGAAGTCTACTGAACTCTGATCCTTTTTTCTTTTGATTATTTGCTGTTTGGTTTGGTTTTATTATAGTCACACAAGAAGCAACACGAGGGCTATTGGTGACGGACCTCGTGATTTTGAGTATCGGTCAAATGACGAGGACGACATATGAATCAGCACTCCTCTCTCCTTACATCTACACATGCCAACTGGAGAACTTTGAGTCCCGACAGATGTAACGGGCCTCAGCCCCGGCTACACGGCGGTTCTCTTGTGGCATCAAGGATCGAACTCACGACTCGGCGAAATCCGCTGCCACCTATTTTGCTGTTGATAAGATAAGTAGAATTCTCAATTATAATCTTGGGTTAAGGATACGATTAGATGGACGGTCCTCGTTAATAATACAATTTAATTGTCCTTGGGTTAGTTATTAGATTAAATAAAAAATAGTTACAGATTTACTTGATTGGTAAAAGGTGTATTTATTGTCAACTCGATGGCTCTTAATGTTGGTAACGACACGAGTGTGTTTCAACATTTAATTTTTGTTAATTTTAAAAAAAATAGAAATTTTCTTAACACTGTGAAATTTTTACATTGTATGTATTGCAAAACAACACAACTTCCAACGCTTGGAGTTTTATGAGCTATTCCACGAAAATATTCCTCCCGTGAGTAATTTGCATAGTCTTCCATGATACATTTTATTCGATTTTCTGTCTCAGTGAACTTTCTTCTCTTTTTTTTTTGTTGAGGCTGACCAAAATATCGCTGTTCTAATTTCGTTTCTATTAGTCCCTATTCCTGTTGCGAAGAATGTATGAACTTCCAATAACTTTTACAAAGCTGTTGAAACAATTATGCTATTCTTCGACGTTGTTATTAGGTGTTGACAAACCGTCCATTGTACAGTAACCTCTCTTTAATTTGGCATTCGATGGTTCCGCACATTTTATAAATCCAGCATCGGTCGAGCCGTTTGCTTTTGGATTTTTTCGAATGGATTCGGGAAATTGTTGCCCTTGACTACCAGGTCGCAACACAGCGCTGCTCGCATTTTCGCCAAATGTTTGAAACTTTGAAAATTAATATAATTGAATATATTTGTATTTTGAAAACAGCAAATGTTTGACGTAGCTGTCAATTTACATTTCAGTACTGTATTTCTTGTTTTTTAGCGGATTAGATATCACGTTTGCAAAATATCACAACTGTGTATACACTGTGTACTGTATAGTAAAATTTCTCGAAGCCAAGCAAGTGTTCTTTAAATGCTAATAAAACCGATAAGCGTTAGTATCTGACGGGAGTAGCTCATCCCATTTTGTTTTAGCTATCATTGTACTTTGTTAATTTTTCTTTTGCACCGTGTTTTCATCAATACAAGGATATTCAATCAATAAATGTTTGAATTTATTTTTATAGCACCCAGAAATAAACGAAATTGTGTTGAACAACTTGAATAACGAACAACTTTGTGGGTTGTGACATATTCAATTTTTAAAAACAAACGATTTAATCTTAATGAGATACTTTTTTAAGATATTATCTGTCCAACTTATAAAGGCAGACGATTTAATTTAATGTGATACTTTTTTTAAGATTTATCTGTTCGACTTTTAAAGGCAGACGATTTAATCTAATGTGATACTTTATTTAAGACATTGCCTATTCTACTTTTAAAAGCAGACGATTTAAACTTAAAGTAATACCTTTTTCAATATTCTTTATTAAGATATTTTTTTTGGCAACACCAGATCATAGTTTTGATTTTAGATAATTTACTGGCAACGGATATGAAATTTAGTATTGAGTTTGGTTCCAAGAGGTAAAGACGAACGTTGAAAAAGTGGAGCTTGTGTAAAATTGTGTCTTGAATTTATGTTTGAAAAGATGTGCGCAAATAAATGTGATGTCCTGAAAACAAGTCATTTTTATTAATAGTCTTCAATACAGTACAGTGTGTTGGATATTTATAACATCTACGCAGGTTCGGAATATACAGGTGTTCCTCAAGTTCTTCAAATAACATGACTGATATAAGCATAAGCAGACGTTACCGGAGTAACTCGTCACAACTTGTTTTAACTATCATTGTATTGCATTAAATTTTCTTTTGTGCAGTGCTGTTTTCAAAATACAAATATATTCAATTACATTAATTTTCAAAGTTTGAATTTATTTTCGTAGTTGATAGAATGACGAAATACTTTGTCGGATATTTATGTCGTCTACACTGGTTCAGAATATACGTGAACGCATTAAAAACATGTTTTTATCGTTTAAATATTTATCTAGGGTGACTTATCTTTGGTATCCTCATTAAAACTATTCTGATACTTGATAATTAAGCACAGCTTACCCCTTTAGTTTAGTTTTTATTAACGTCGCACTAGAAGCAACACAAGTGCTATTGGAGATGGACCTACTAAGAATACGTAATTTTGAACCTAGTTCAAGTGACGAGGACGACACTTGAGCAGGCACCCTCTCTCTTAACTTCCACACTACTCCAACGGGAGGACTTTAGGTCCCGACAGATTTAGCGTACATCAGGCACAGCTTACCGTATGTTGTTGAACTTGACTCAAACTCGGGTGAAAATTTTCCACTATTGGCATAAGATTTTGTATTCATTGTCTTGCAGACAATTTTAATAGGCTATTCACATTTATCTGAATCAATGGCACAAAAAAAAGTTATCTGTGGGTTGACAGTTGATTGATTTGAATTAAAATTACTCGGCAGTTACACGAGAGCTGTTAGCGATGTCCTCCTAATTTTGAGTCAAGGTCAAATGACAAGGATTTTGCCTGAATTGATACCGTACTGTCTTATCTTCCACACCACGCTTCAAGCGGATTCTGAGACTCATATCCATTTAATATTCAACAGCCTCCATTATTTCACCCCCACGGTTTTGTTGTGGAATCTGAACTCGAAGCCAAGACTCAACTTGTGAATCAGTTGGCAGTATTATAACTTACCAGTGGCTGGGTAAAAGCGTTTTGATGTTAATAAATGTTATGTGTTACATTGTATATATATATTTTTTTTTCAATACTTTGATTCTTTACAAAATCTTTTTTTAAAAAGGACTAACTTTCATAATCTTTTTAAAATGAACATCCATATATTTGTTAAAAATGTTATCGGTGTATTTTCCATATTCGTAATCCAAAAATTATACTTTATTCTTAAGTAACCATTTTCGCAGCTTCATAGAGCTTTTATTTCACTTTCCCTGGATGTTTCTTAAACGTAGGAAGTCTTTTGGGGGGTGGAGGGGAGGAGTCCTTGAAAATATAGTAATCGCCCCTTTCATACTATTATTCAGATTTTTATTTAAAAAAGGGGGAAATTATCTCTAGAAGAAAGACACGAATTAAAAAAATATAGAGAGATTAATAAACCACAACCTTAAATATTTTTTTAAAATCCAAGTCTTTTTCATCAATATACATGTCATTTAATTATTATATTTCTATCAAACGAATATCAGCCTGGTGTGGAAGTTTGGAAAGTGGGAGGCTAACTCAGATGTTATCCTTGTCCATTGACCATGGTCCTTAATTACGAGGTCTGTCGCCAATAGTTCCAGTGTTGCTTGTAAGTGTAATGTTAATGAAAGCAATCTAACAAACTAACTGCATTCAAACATATATTTAAAGATGGGTAAGTTTTTGAATTTTGCACATCTACACATATAGAGTTCTGTAATAATTCGAACGAAATAAAAATTCGATCACTTAAAAAAATCATTTGAATAATGGAAAAAAAAAAAAAGAGCTACCCAATTCCTCGTAGACATAGCGAAGTAAGGGAGAATAAGGTTCTGAATAGGGTCGTCGACCACGTTGATGACCAATAAAATAATCGCATAAATTTTATGGAAACAAAAAATTTATTCTATACCGCCGTGGAACTTTTCAAAGATGCCGCGACCACATTCCAAAGCCCACTGCCCATCGGATTGCTAGTCACAGGCGGAGGAAGAAAGAGAGAGAAAAATATATTTGCTATCAATACTGAAAAAAAAGGGAAGAAATATTAAGATGAAATGCTCCAGCGTCATAAATGTTCTGAACGGAATTTTCGAGCTTTTTCACTTTTTATCCTCCTTTTCATGTGAAGGAATATTCCGCAGGTCAAGGACGAATAGAGGATGCCGGGATCGTGACGTCAAGGCGCATTTCCGCTGTTCTCATTGGCCTGCGCGACCTGCGGCCAAACGACGAAAACAAACTTTATGAGAGCTTCGGAATTCGAAGTCTCTGTCAATCATTCCATTCGGCCTCGCGTTTTACTTGGCATACCATTGCTCGTCGTTGTTAGATTTTTTTTTTTTTTTTTTCTTTTTCTTTCATTCGCCCTATTATTTTTATTTCAATATCGTATAATTTTATTACTATTAGTTCTTATTGTGTTGATGGGAATTCAACTAGAATGGTCAGGCAAATGTCCAGATTTCTAATAGAGGTTCAATAAACTTTTGGGCTCATACTTTTTTAGAAAGATTTTTATCGGGCAATTTTCTTTCTTAACGTTCTTGATGCTATTCAACATCACTTCAGAACGAAGTAAATTTCGCTGGGAAAAAGTTGTTATGTTATATATATAGTTTTGGGGAGAAAAAACTTTTAAATCAACCTTAATTTAAAAATGGACTAAAAGGTTTTTAAATAATTTTTAAATGTTAAATAATACATAATTCATAAGAACTTGAAAAGCTTAATTAAGATATATATTTGTAGGTAATTACCTATAAATGAAGTACCCCATAGATATTTACATATATATGACGTCAAAAGAAGTATTAACACTTCAAGATCTTTTAGTCCAGCTTTAAATAAAAGTTTGATTTTAAAAACCCATATTTTTTTACTTATATTTATTTGATTCCTTTTAGTCAAGAAATATAAAACTGAAATATTAGTAAAGTGAACTACACACATTTGTGCAAAATTTCAACTGAATTGGACATTGTTAAATGTAAGATCCAGCTCTCCTACCATAAAATCCTCCACTGCTTGAGCATACTGTTATAACGTTGTATTATCATTTGAGTGATATGTGAATACAACATTTCAGCTCTGTCGGATTATAGAAAGTGGGTTAAAATTCGAGTACAAATTTTGTACTCGAAAAACTTATTTGATATTTGAAAGTCTTGTGAAATATTTGATACAGATCATAAAAAGGAATTTATGCTGCAAAATTCACATTAAACTGTTTTAAATTATATCAGGCCATACTAATGCATTTAAAGTTAAACAATGCCTTATGCAAGAAATATTTAATTAAATATTCATGTGTGTGTGTGTACAATGTAGCTCATCATTATGCAAATATATTGCTACTGTGTTTATTAATTTTACATTATTTATCAATAAAGTTTATGGGTGTGTTTTGGTGAGGAGAGGTCTGTGATATCCTACTCCTCTTTCATTTTAATTTGGTCTGATTACATATGGGTGGCCGCAACAGCTTACTGGTCATGGTTGCGAACTCGTGGCCGGCATTGTTTTCGTCGAGACATAGGTTCGAGCCTAGGTGCTACAGAAGACCTACTAAGTTGTGTTATAGGATGCTGTGTTCTGTGAGGGATATCATTATTCCTCAAATCGTGTTAAAACGAAATCATGTTATACGGGAGCTACCTGTACTTTGACAAAATGTGAAACATTTTAATTTATTGGTTTCATTGACTCAAGTATTACATTTAGTCAAACTGCTCTAAAGACTCGTTAATTAACTAATAACCGTTCATTTATGGTCCAGACTAGCAGTTCTCAACGGAGTTGGTATTGTGTACTGGTAGGAAGATATCGAAGAGGGCTTTTTGGACTAACTGCGCATGGGCAATTCTCGCTTGAAAACGATAAAAAGCTTGGTTTATACTAAAAAGCATGGAACGCTTATTTCAAAAAAATTGTTCTTTGTCTTATAAGCAAGATCAGCCGGTATTAAAAGTAAATATTGGTTTATATAGCTATATTCCCAATATCTTCGACTTATTCTTGAACGAGTCACAACATGCGTTGTACCTCTCTCCCGCTATTCCTTGTTGGATTATTGTTCTACAACGTATACTAACTAAAAGTTTAGACATTTCACGACAAAATTATGGTTTCTGCAGACATTCCCGAATTTCTGAGCGTAATGTTAATACTAAGTAGAGTTTCGTTCTTACACGGAGAACCACAGTATGCTTCGGCTCGAACAGACCATCAATAGTAGAACGCAATAACAGCTAAATATGGCAACAAATATCCCAAAATTAACGTCATAGAACCAAGCTCAGTCCCACACTAATAATATTCTGTTAATTTTTAATAACATATATATTTGTAGATCAAACTTTGAGCAATACACCGATATGTCAATCTCTTTAAACAATTATTAATTATGGGTTAAGTATTGAGATTTAAAATTAAACAATAATTTTAAAAATCTGTCCTTGTTTTCTATACATAGTATAGTATAATTCACCTGAGAGGGACACCATAGGATTATTATTTGAAAAGGCGAGCTATGACCAAAAAAGTAAGAAAAATATGGGCTACATTTTTAATTTTTTTAGAATGGGAATTGGTGTTTTTTCCCCTGAAAAGGGGTGGTGATTTTTTTATTTAATTTTTATTTTATTTAATTTTTTTTAAATTTAATTTTATTTATTTTTATTTATTTATTTATTTGAGAAGGGGTTGATAGACCAAAAAGGAGTGGGAACCAATGATCTCCTTAGTGTTTCCCGTCGTCGGTCCAGCCCCCTCGGATCAACGACGGTCCACGAAAAATTTAAAACTTTTAATGTCCATTCTAAGCCTATACGAACCTCTTAACTACACCCCGCATATATTACAAGCCTAAATATATAAACATCGTGTATACATTAAAAGAGAACATATTAAATATGCATCCAAATTTGAAATAATTGAATATTTTACATATTCTCGATTCAATAATTCTTTCAATGAATCAAACCCCTGCACTGCTACCACATTCGAAGGAATTCGAGCGCTGAATGTGACAATATGCATAGACCCCGAAAACTGAATGCATTCGACTTCCGAACCTTCTCTTTATCTTTAGTCAGTACTACTTGACCTTTACCGACGTCTCGTTGTAAGAAATTTTAATTTATCGCCCTCGTGTTCATTTTTTTGTTTGTTTGTTTGTTTGTTTGTTATTTTGTATTAAGCAAATTCTTTGTTGATAAAATTTGATAAGTCTTGGATTGGAGGGGGGAAAATCAAACAGCAAAATCTTTGAAAAAAACTTTAAAGTCGTAACTGAAAAAGAATAATATTCCAGAGAAAGGTAGTGCTGGTCCACGTATAAATGTAATCTCTGGATTATTAATCCTTTCATGGAAGATGGTAATTAATGCTCACTTGATCTTCATGACAAGGAAAACCTGATTAAATTGTTCTCTAGTGTTACTCTTGTATCCAGCCATGAAAAAAAAGAATCATTTTTTCAGTTTTCGACATCTCTTGAGGAAGAATATCCATATCTCTGTTATAAAGCTATCACATTTTTGGTCGTTTTTCCGACTTCCTATTAATCTGAAAAAAACTTTTTCGACTCTGTCTGTAATAAAAACTAAAGAAATCAGTTGTATATTAACACAGCGCTTAGTCTCGCACAAATAAACTTGCAAAACCGTGCATCAAATTTATTAAAAAAATAAGCAGCAGCACAAATATCGCACTAACTAAAAACTAAAAAGAATATTAGAATTAATAAATAAAATAGCTATTTATATATTGTTTTTAATTAATTTATTTATTTAATTTTATTTATTTCTTATTATAATTTATATTAGCCACACAAGGAACTATTGTTTTAGGTGGGGCCTTTTGGCATATCAGATCACTTTTCAATTTTAAATATTTTCCTTTTTTACATTTAGCTTAAATGTATTAAATTTTATAATTTTTCGTTTGCTTTAATTTTAATCACATTCAGCTTAAATATATTCAATTCAATAATTTATCGTTTGTTTTAATTTTAATTACGTATAGCTGATATAATATACAATTTAATAAATTAACGTTTGCTTTAATTTTAATATTGGAAAAAGGGTACTATAATCCATTTATCGATATTTCATCGTTTACTTTAATTTTCATATTTAATCGAATAATTTAATAATAATTTCACAAAATAATTTGAGATAAAAACCAACGTTTTTAAAAACAACGTTTTATATGGTGGCAAAGTTTATTAAAAAAATTAGTGAAATATTATTTAAAATTGGTCTCAAATATCTAAATATTGCATTGTTAGACAAGTAAGAACTGTTCTCAAAATTTCAGAGCTCTAGATGCATGGGAAGTTGGTTAAATTAACGATCGAAAATTTGAAGATACATGCACACACCAAGTGAAATACATAAAAACGTTTTAATAAAGAGCACCTTGGGTGACTAAATCTGTTCTTTGTAAAACTTTTCATAGAACATTTTTTTATTATTATTTATTTTTATTTTATTTTATTTAGTTATTTTGAAGGACCTCGACCCGCGAAATATGTTTCCTATTTTCACCAGTCCGCGGGTGTAAAAAGTTGGGAAACACTGATGTAGACAAAACTGTAATTGCAAGACAAGAAGACAAGGAGGAGTAGAAGGGTATATGGTATGATAATAAAGTCAAAACATGATATTAGTATTGGGTAGTTTTTCTATTAGATTTTTTAAAAAAAAAAAAAAAATTGGCTTTGTTCGTCGGTGTACTAGGTAAAGACAGCCTTAATGAAATACAAATGAAAAAGGAAAGGGGGCTTTCTACTGTTCACTCTTGAAGACACATATTCACCCCTTCATTCCTCCTCTGCCCACCCCTTTCCGAACTCTTTGATTTGATGGACTCCCTTGCAGACTAGTTCAGACCGCTTCTCCAACTGCCAACTACAGAAAAGAAAAGAGCGTCCCTTTGTTGCAGAAATTTATGACTAGTGTAATGGACATAAATCCGACAGACGTAGCTTTTTTGGCATCCAACAGGCCATTCGTGCTGATCTTTTTTTATGACGCTGGTAAGTGACGCAAAAAGAGGGAAAGTAACTGCGTAACAAACAATAAAATGCTCCCTCAACCTGCTTCTGAATGAATCTTTTTATTTTGCGCGTACCTTATATAATTAGGTTTAAGAATGTACTCTGAACGGTAAAAAAACAACGCCTTGTTGGAGAAAAAAATGCTTGACGCTCAAATAAGTCACTCGAAATATTCATTTTTTTTTTGTATCATTTATTTGGCAACAAATATTGTAAAAGAATCTTTATATGTGATATACTTACCGAAATGCTGAAAGTATTTTATTTGTTCACCTTGCTTTTTCCTTTTTTCACATTGCTTTTGCATTCAAAGTTCAATCAAAGTTTTAATCGTATTTTAAATAATAGTGTTCAGATAGCTCTAATATTCATTTCGGTCCCGTACTTTTTTTCAACCTTAAAAAAAAATCACCGAGTTCCTTAGCTTTCCGCAGAGATAACTCATCAGGAAACGCCAGTAAATAAGTGTCCAAACTTCAAACTGACCGGAAGTTATTTTTAATTAAAAAAGTATTTAAATAACTAAGATATTTATGTATAAAATTTACTGCGAAATAGAGTATTTGTAAAAAGATAAATAAAAAAGTTTTAAATGCAAAGTGAAACAATGAAAAAAAAAAACGTGGAACAACCAGCGTCTTTTCATTCTTTATTTTTTTAGGGAATGCTTTTATAATATTATAAAAAATTAAACTATTCTAAAGTACAAAAGTGATTCCAGCTTTAATAACAAAATGAATCAAAACAAAGGAGTTTGATCCAAAAAAAAAATCAAATTTGCGTTCCGATATTAAAATTAAAGCAATTTTGATAAGATATTAACTTAAATGTATCTTAAGAGAAATAGAGAAATGTATTTATTGTTGCCATAAAAATAGAATAAAAATAAAGCAATATAAAATAAATAACGAAATAAAACAAATAATTTAAGAATATCAATCTTTTCTCGACTGTAGTTAGCTTAAAATAAAAAAGGTCTGAACCAGAAAGGTCCATCAAATTAACTGAACTTCAGTTTCGGTATCTTAAAAACATATTTCAAAAATTTTTATTCAGCGAGATAAAATAACATTACAGAGTTACAAGAATCAATAGCTGAATACAGGCATTGGATTACAATAAAATCGAATAAAAGTAAACACACAATAAAGTGCCCTACAAAAATCTGAGGTTAAAATTCAAAAGATAAAATACACGCAGACAATCAACGCCAATATTAGAAGTCCAGGATAAAAAGTTCATTGGTGTGGAGCACACAAGTCAGCAGGTAGAAGACAACTCGCAGGAACAACTCAGGGAGACGGCACCAAGACTTTAAAAGAGTTCCGGATAAAAGTTCATTAGTGCAAAAGGAGTCTTCAGCTGGAACACAGGAACAAAACACATAAAAGCACACATCGACGAAGACATTCTGCGACAGGAAGTCCGGAGGCGAAGTCAGAAGAAACCAGAAAGCCGAAGAGACGAGGCGTTCGAAAAAACAGCAGAATCTTCGAAGAAAGAAGACACATCGGGCGTCAGGAACGCTTCTCGGCCAAAAGAGACCGAGGGCAGGAGAGAAGAGGCTCCAAAAGACGGATTCGGTGAGGCCATCATTATCAGGTCCAAAGCACGAAAAGTAAAAACAAGAAATTAACAACAATACAGCTAAAAGATAATACAATGTAAAATAGGGTGGCAATGCAAAGCATGTCACCTGGCAGGAAGACCTCCCACCATCACAATCGTGCTAATCAAGTTTGCGTCAATAGCTAAAATATTCAAAGGGGTCTGGACAAAATCCTGGCTCCTGCGAAGCCCAAACATAAAATATCATGAAGAACTAAATAGTAGAAAAGTCCATGTCAAAAGGGAATAAAAACTTTCGAAAAAATAAAAGAACCCAAAATAGAAAAAGGTACTCAAAAACAGGAAGTCAAAAAATTTACTATCATCGTTAAAAATTTCAAAATTAACATTTTCTTTTCCAAATGAAATGTGAATCATACCAAAAATACAAGGAGTATTAAAATTTGAAAAATTTCCTCAATGTGTTAAATTTATGTTTTAATATAAAATGAGTGAAGGAATTTTGTTGTAACCTGCCGGAAAAGCAGAGGGTGGCCTTTAGGACACTGGCTTTAGGAGCCACATTTGAGATGAGGATTTTGAAAGAGCCGTTTGTTCAATGCTGCCAGATGGACATTGTAAAATTTCCCATCATAACACTTCATTTCTCTCTCAATTTCCCCCAATTCTTAAATTTTGTAAAATTTTCTCCTAGACAGGCATTTAGACCATGTGATTATTGCCTAGCAACGACTATAGTAACCAAAACTGTAGAGCATACAACGAGATTTTCATTCCGCCCCCCCCCCACACACCAAATAAAAGATCACTATTTCATTAACTTCCCCCAAATACAGTTTTTTCTATCACATTATCACGGTTTTTTATACTTTTTGATTGTTTATTAATGTGGCACTTTGAAGCAACATGATTACTATTGCTTAAAGACCTCGTAATTTTGGACCTCGGTCGAGAGAAGAGGGCGACACCTGAGCTAGTACAACCTTCTCCAAACTCACACGCCGCGCCTTCAGGAAGACTTGGAGCCTCATCAGATTTTATGTGCATCAACTCCACTACACAGCAAATATTTGGTGGCATCAGGACTTATCCCACGACTCGATGGAACCACGCGGGCCGCAAGTTCGAGACGGTAACCAGTAGGCTACCGCGCCCCCAAAGTGATTATGGATACTCTTTGTGAGCGACCAATAAAAATAAAATCTAGAAGGTGACACTTTGTGTTCTTCATCCAAACATTTCCCCATAATTATTCTCTCGCAAGTAATATACCAAACTCTCTGCAGCTAACTGTTAAGATGGACAACATACATTAGGCATCCATAAACAAATATGTCTTTTAAAAAATTTCTTTATGAAATTGTTTTATACATTCAGTAGAATATTTTTAATGCTTTAGAATAATATAATTAACTTTCTTAATTAACCAGATAGTTCAAATAAAATAATTACTGACGAACATTGATCAGTTTAAGTTTACTAATAGCTTTGTAAAAAGGAATGAAATAAAATAATTACTTTTGGACACTGAGTAGATTTAGTTTATCTTATAACTCATATGTATATTTTTTAATTGTATAAGAGCCACGCTATAGCCCCTCCTGACAAAGAGACTTAGATTTAGACAAAGTATTCGTCTAAATAATTTATTTATGTAATATTTCAAGGTCACTAAGGTTTAAATATTAGCGAGAAGAATCATTTCCATTGTGAAATGGTGGTACATTAGTAACAGCAGTGCATGAAAGTGTGTACGAAAGTATGAAATCGAGAAGTATCTGTGTAAGTGTCAGCGAATATTGGCGAAAACCTCATACTATATAAGTCACCGGGATTGGAAAAAAGGTCTCTAGTAAAGGAGATAAAAAGCTCTTACTTCGCGTATGAACCAATTACTTATTCAAGAATTAAATGTACGATGACTCTGTACGGGTACTTCATAAGTGAGATCAAGACCGAATACGGAGAAAGTCCTAATTGAAAGTTATTTCTTCTGGGTTGTAAAGAGTCACGGATCATAATTCACTATCACATCAGTGACATATACTCACTCACTGATAGTTTAGTATTAGTAGTAGTTTAGTATTTTATTAACGTCCCACTAGAAGCCGCACAAGGGCTATTGGCGACGGATCTCGTAATTTTGAATCACGGTTAAGTGACGAGGACGACACCTGAGCTGGCACCCCTTATCCTAACATCCACACCACGCCAATAGGAGGACTTTGGGCCCCGAACAGATTTAACGTGCATCAGCCCCGGATACACAGCGGGTCTTTAGTAGACAAGGATCGAACCCGCGACTGAACGAAAACCACCGGCCGTGGACCCACGACCTTGACCGCTAGGCTACCGCGGCCCCACTCACTCACTGATGCATATATATATATATATATCATATTCCCTTCAAAGATTATTCTAGAATTTATAAATTTTCCAGGGCATCTAGTTTCACCACCAACTTCAGCGAATTAGTGACAATGACGAACAAATTTTGATGCTAAATGTTACAACAATGTACTCAAATTTAGACAATGTACACAATAGCCATTCTGCAGGGGTATGAAATAAAATCCAAACTCTCCACGTAACGACATTTTCTTCCTCACAGGTTTTGGCATGACAACTCCTAAAACTTTGGCCGGTCGCATTGTCGTGATCTTCTACGGCTTCTTCGGGTGTTCGGGTGCCATCCTCTTCTTCAACCTGTTCCTGGAAAGGATCATCACCTTCCTGGCCTACGTGCTGAGGATGATTCACGAGAGGGAACTCAGGAAGAAGGGATTCTTCGAGGGAAGGAGGGACTCGCAGATCTCCTTCGATTACAACCTAGACGAATGGAAGCCCTCGGTGAGCGAATTATCCTTTACGAAAACTCCTTTTATATTCTCTTGTAATTCAATATGACAAACTTTCCTCTATAAAGATTGATTTTTTGCCAAACAAAGCAGTGTCTTGCAGGAGCATACCTTTAATTTTCGAACCTCCTAGATTATCGGAAGCTCATGCAATTAACACTTTTTAATTAATTTTGTGGTGACTCATGTGCTATTTTCATAGAAGATAATTGTTTACTCTTTTTTTAAAATAGAAGGTATTATTGGCAGTAGACGTTGAAGAACTTTACTACTTAATTTGATGAATCGAATATTACTAACTTTTATAACCAGAATACTTCCATAACTGAAAATATATTGAAATTTTATCAACTCTTTAGTTCATTCATAATGTGAAAAAATGTTTGATAATATCTAACATAATTAAAAACTCAAATATATTAAGATTTATTTTTAGTAACGAAAATAATTATACTAATTATGTGCTAATTAGTTAAAATATTACGAGAATTTTCAATTCTTCTCATTTAACTGTAATAATGACAGTCGCAGTTTTATAATTCATATGTATAGAATATACATCATTCTGCATCTATTGAAACTCGTAATGCAAGATATGCCGAGTAAGTAAAGTAAACTATCACAGAAATGTTACAGTATTAAATGTTTGCAAAAAAATATCTCATTTTCCTTCGAAGTATTTGCTGTCTGATATAATGCACTTTAGACAGCGTTTGTATAAGTATTGGGAACTTCTTATAAAGTCCTCCTTCATTACTTCTTACATCCTTCCTCTTTCATTCATTGGAAAACGCAAATTTAATGTCAAATATAGCAATTCTTGACAATAAACGCACTTGAGAACTTGACGGCAAACTGAAGGAAAATAATTTACGAAGAAATCGCACCGGTAGACCAAATAGTCAATAGAGATCTTTACTGTTAAGTTCTTGAACGCCTCTGGACCCCTATTCCTCGTGTGCAACCGCAATTCGCTGTTATAAGCATATGCATGTTGTTTGTTTTACACTAGAATGTATGACTCCGAATTGCTCTGTGCGTGAATATGTGCCTCAAGTAGAACCAAGTTACTGAGTTATTTTACCCTGAATACACCACTGATCTTACCCCACCAGACGTTTTCTACTTACCAGATAAAAATCGACACTAAAAGGACTTTTCAGACATCTAAGCTGCTGTTACTAAAGGACTTAAATTAGTGTGGAACGAGTGTAACTTTGGGCGTCCTGTACACGTATATATATTTCTTCCTGATAGAATTATATAAATAAAAATAAGCATAAATACTGTGCAACTAAACCTTCCAAAATCCTCACGTGTTCGTTGCAAAAGATAATCAGAAATGAATACTTATTTAACTAGTTTTAAAGATGGGTCCGAGTCAAGACTTTGTTTAATACTAAATTACTCTTTGTTCTCAGTGTAATTACAGATGTAATCTGGTAGTTCAAGCCTGTCTCTCTCTAAATATATTTTATTCCTGCTACTCCTTCTATATCTTATTTACTACATTTCATTATATTTATATCAAAGTTAATTTACATAATTCTCAAGTTGAAACTCTCGAATCAAATAATGTCATAAGGTCAACTGCTGATGGAGTTTTCCAGAATTTTTCAACATTTATATGTACGCTGTCATAAGTAGATTGTACCAAAGAGGAAGAAATTCAAAGGACAATGAGATATTTTTAACAAATCCTTAATACTATAATATTTCTGTAATCATTCACCTTACTTGCCGGTCACATCTCGTATTTACTTTCTGTCAATCTTGGTTACATGTGTGGTGATATTTAATCGCTTGAACAGAGCAAGGACAGATACTACTCAACTTGTGTTTTGTGTTATGTTTACTACAAAAATAATTATTCTGTATTCTTTTTCTGTTCGCCATTAGTGCTAGTAATACAATTGCACTTGTAAATATAATATCTTGTAAATAAATCAATATAGTTCTAAATCGTCTGATAATATTTAAAGCAACACATATTTATATAGCAATCACCTATACATGAAATCAATTTTTTTTAAAAAAAAAATACTTTTTAAAATCCATTGTTCCGTTTTACATTATGATCCAAATTAGTGTCTGTATATTTATACAATTTTAACTTTTCAAAATAAATTTTAACTTTGAGGCAATATATAGGCGTTTTATATTCCAAAAAAACCGCAGGCTACAGCTTTTAAAAATTAGAATCCAACCATTTTAACCTGACCCAAATCGCATGGCATTTCAACATTTTGCCGTATTTGTGATGAGAACACTTTCTTGCTGTACAATGCTTTTTTTTATTTAGGTTTACTGGGTGATGTTGTACCTGTTCCTGGCCACCATCAGCATTGCTACCACTGCCTCTTTCCTGTACAGTCCCATGGAAGGATGGACGTACTTCGACTGCTTATACTTTTGCTTCGTCACTTTCTCCACCATCGGCTTCGGTGACTTGGTCACTTCGCAAGAGCCCCACTACCCGCACGTAGCCCTTTACAGGATGGCCAACTTCGCCTTCATCGTGTGCGGGTCGTGCTGCATTTATAGCCTTTTCAACGTCACATCCATCGTCATTAAGCAGTTCCTCAACTGGCTCATGAAGACGCTGGACTGTTCCTGCCGTTGCAGACCAAAGAAACCTCCCGGAAGGCCTCAGCTTTTGGCCAGAGGACGCCGGAACGCTATCACCCCATATCATCTGAGGAATCAGGTAAGTTACATATCCCCCTACAAAACTCCCTATATAAGATTCTTTCTCTCGCTTGAAGAAAAAAATTGTAGCGCTTGCTAACTGATAGGAAAAGAAGGACGAATGAGGAATTTTGTTGACTGCTTGTCATTTTCCCGAAATCAGCAGCTTCATCAGAGCTCCAAAAATGAGCATTAACATCCCAAAATCATGCGTGTAAGGATGCGATTCCCAACCTTTTTCAGTCCGCGTACCCATACCTGGCGTGGGTCCTTTCCGCGAATCCCCGACCAAGTATCCTCCAGGCATCCCCTCTCGCACGCAATACAAATTCGAAAAAATTCTAAAAAAAGAGCATATATATATTGTTATATTATTATATTATTCACTTTTTCATTGAATAGGTTTATTTTATTTCTTATTTTTGAAGTAAGCTAACAAATTAAGACAAATAATATGGAGGGAAACAAATAAATGTGATATTTGGAGCTGCAGTGAATCATAAAATTTTGGAAGATTAGTTAAGAAAAAAAAATAATTACAATAGAATAATTACAATTGAAATCCGAAGCTGCGTTTGATGTACTTCTAATATTTTCTTTTTGTGTACATATATGAAAAAAAAAACGTCCGTTCATCAAGCTCCTTAATTGCAAACGGCAACAAATACATTATGGAGTTTTTACGAAGCTCACTTCATTGATAAGGAGATCAATATTTCAACTGAAAATCTTAATAAAAAACCCTACCTACTTTTTAAATATTTTTAATTCTTTTCTTTCTGTGTGGCCGCCATAACAGTTTTCTGTCACATTCCTCCTAAAGGCCTCTCGAGTATCCCTTGGGGCACGTGTACCATCGATTGAGAATCGGTAGTGTAAGGCAAGGCTGTCTAATTTATTTCACATGATCCATTTCATACCGATGTTCGTCAGTAATTTTTCGTTTAGTTTTACAACTGACTGATTTCAATAAAAATATTTTTAATGCAAAAATTTGAAATAGGATAAAACACCAAAATAGAAGAAAAAAAACTAATAAAAAAACGATATTTTTTCTTAAAATACTGGAATTCCGATGTTCTACGGCAATTTTTCATTCAGAATTTCTGCCAGCTGGTTTCAATAAAGACATATTAATATACAGACTTAAAATAGATATCTAAATAATCAGATTTTTTTTTAATAAATATTCTTTTAGAAAATTAATTCATTAGACCCAGATTAACAGCTGAAGTTAATAAGTATGACACAAATAATTTTTTTTTCTTGTTCTCTGAAAACGAAGGTTTACCCTGCTGAAATATTCGCCACCATTGGTGGGGGAAATGGTACAGTAATTCAATGCGATTAGTAAAAATTCATTGGCGAATGTTGTGCTTCGTTATCAACAATTACGTACTATTAAGAACTCTGAAAATTAAGCTGCGATATCTATAGTACATTTTTTGCATGGTGTTATATTGACTGGACCGCGAGTTTGACATGGACTTGGTATAAAGCACGTTACTCAACTGATGATACACGTGCACCAATGGGTACGTGAGAAGCCATGAGAGTACAAAATAGAAAACGGTTATGGCAGCCACCCAGCTAAGGAAGAATAAAATAATTTTAAAACAATAAAATGAATTTTAAAAATAGGCAGAAGTTTGTTTTCAGATATTCAGTTGTTGCATTGTTGATTCCTGAAAAAGAGAAAATGCTAAAGCTCGCATCAGATATAACTCTGAGTGTAATGCGAGTAATCAATCATCGAAGCTAACACTGCCTACATTAACGCTAATATTATTTTCATCTTTAACATGACGTAGTAATTTTTTATTACTGTTTATTGTCACACTAAGAAGCGACTTGAGGACTATTGACGAAAGATCTCTTGATTTTGAACCTCGGTCAAATGACGAAAACGACTCCTGAACTATCACCTCCCTCTCCAAGATATAACTCTGAGAACCTCTTCAATGGCGGAAAGGTCAATACAGAAAATATTTGGACTCCTCGCGGTGAACTTTTTAAAAACGTCAGAAAGTATTTGTCGCTGTTTGCTTGTCCGGAGCTTGTTGAACGGACTTTTTTTTTTTTTTTTTTTTGAATATTTTCATTAAAAGAAACAAGTTAAGCTCGGCTCAAGCTTTGAAATCCTATTTATTCCTCTTTTGAACCTAATGTTTCACATTTTTGTGATTCAATGCAGTCCCAAATATGCCCTAAATTAATCTTTCTTTTCCAATCTTTAAGTTAATTAGTTCTTACTTACTTCAAAAAGCAAATAAATAAATAAAAATAACAACTATTCAATGAAAAAAAAATCACAATTTAATTCAACATATTCCTTTTTTTGGAAAAGTTTTCAGAATCTATAATGGTTAAGCAGATTGTGGAGTAAGGAAAGTCGTGAAGGATTTTTGGTTGAGAGTACACGGAAAGAAATCAAATTAACTGGGGTAGCGAACTGTAAAAAGTTGGGACCACTGCTGTAAAGCTCTGGTTACTTAGGAAAGCGGAACCGTTATCTGGCGGTCGCAATATTGCGGTGGCTGACGTTACTGAAACGCTGTCTATGTAATCCAGATGGAGTAGTTTCCGAACTCGCGTTGAATGCAAACAGAACGTAAATCAACCAGTAAGCTATGGTTTCCTTGGAAAGACTAAACTAGGAAAATTAATGGCTCATTCACAGTAATATTGCGACCACCATGTCACGGATTTGTTTTCCCAAAAAACCATAGCTTAAAGGATTCTTTACGCATATGTTGGTACCTGTGTGATTAATTTGCATTGGTGGCCTCATTAGCCATATTATTACAGAATTTTTGCCGAAGATAATAGACCAATAATTTTGTCCTTAAAATTTCAGGTTTTAAACTGAACGAGAAAACATCCATTAAGAAATAGAGAGAAATTGTTCTTAATGTAGAAAGACGCCATTTGACTGTGTGTAATTCTATATTTTTCATTGTCTTCTTCATCACAGTTTTTAAACTATTATGTCTAACATAAAAAAAATACATTAAAATTTCGATTTTGGCCGAAATAACGACGATGGAAAGTTAAACAAGTGCCCGAAGATGACACATACATAGATATTCTCCGAAAAAACGTTTAGTAATTTATAAGGAAAATTATGGAACGGTTTTTTCAAAAATATCAAAATGTGGTTAACTTCGAAAGCAAGACCGGTGATACGCCTTACTATCTAAAATTGCTGGCTGAGCAAACAATACAAACAAATGATGACAGTTATAAAGAAGGAAAAAAAAGTGTCAAATCAGGATGAGTTCCTTTCGTCACAAAAAAATAACTTTTTCGACTATTTTTGATTTTATGAATTTAATAGTGATACAAATAAATGTGAACAATAAAAACTATATGTGTTTAATGCAATGTAAAAGTAAAAATAAAACAAAATCTATACATTTTTTTTATTTGCTGCCCATTTTTAACAACACCTATCGGACCATTTCCTATTTCACTCATTGTTAAGACGATTTTGTTGATGCTTCATTATTTAGGACTTTTTTTTTCAGCACTCATATCATCAGAGTGGTTTTAGTTTATTAAATAACCATCGTATTATTTTCTTTAGCAGCATATGACAATTACAATGAAAGAAATATGCTTAAAATATTCCAAATGAAATTACTGTAGGAAAATCGGATGAAGAATTCATCAGATTTTGCAGTTGAATTGATTTTTAAAAAAAAAACGGTGATAAATGTAATTTTTCTAAATGTCCATCTTGTGCTATATCCTTACAAACTTTTTTTCCACTTTATTTCTTTAGAATAGTGTAAAAGGATCGGTAGTTTTCGTTATGTATTCTTTTCTTATTCTCGAAAATGTCTCTTATTTTATTTATTTGAAATTGAGCATTCCTTTCTTTTGATAGTTTAATATTGCAATTTTATACTTCAGTACTATAATACTACTTATATTTATATATTTTGACAAAAAGCATTTAAGGAAAAAAATTCCTGTTTTATTCTGGTCAATTCAATGTCATCCAATAATAACATAGCCCTTAAAGTGAAAAACCAGAAGATCTCCATGAAAACGATATATAGAATAAGAATTGAAATCAGGAATTCTAAGATCAGTTTTGGTTAAGAAACAAAGCTTCTTGTAACTTACAGAAATTTTTTACACATTTAAATTTACTGGTCTCTACAATAACTCATTCCATGAAAAAAGAATTAATTTTTTACAAAAATTTTATTACTGTTTGTTCCTTTTTATTGGATTAACGGCGCGAATGCACTCTGTTCAACACTGAATATACTAGTTCAAAAACACCTGTGTTTGATGACAGATGACAATGATAAAGCAAGCTAGTGTTACGATCGAGGACTGCTATCCATTCTTGGACGCTAAAGCAATTTTTGACATTGATTCATAGGTTAGTTTTTGATTATTGCATCGTTGAATGGTCTTCGTCATTTTGCATAGAATTTGATCGGGGGTGAGATCTGGATTCATTAGTATGCACCGAAAACCAAGAATCAATTTAAAAAGGGTTGCTTTTGATCAATCTTCTCTAAAGAAGTTAAAGACGGTCTCATTGGCCAGAAAATTAATGGCGACGATCTTTCACCAAGTCCTTTTCTATTATTGTCTGAACTATCTTTGATAGTTACCACGTAGATTAATGCTGTTCGTCCAATTCCATCCAATCCTTAAGATCGTCACAATACTCGGGCTATCAGTTCTTGGCCTTACTCACTCAGGCCGCCTATGCTTAACATCTATATTTCTTCCAGTTTCTCCCTTACTTATATATCATTATATTTGAATCACTTCATTTTATTTTGACCTGCCTCTAATTTACGTAATCACGTTTCATTTTGTTTGGGAAGAAATTGTAATGTTATGCAATTAAGCTCAATAGAAGTCCCCTAGTTTAGTGAAGAGAAAATCGCGAATAGCCCAACATCACAGAATTAACAAAGACATACTGTTCGAGTATCAAGTTTTTGAGACATTCATATCGTTAAGAATTCCGTTTTTAAATTTCATTATTTTCTTGATTAGATGTAAAAGGACAAATATATTTGAAAACCTAGTTTCTCAAACAATTGAGAAATCGATAAAAGAACAGCATTAAAATACAATAATTGTTCATATGCTTTGTGTAGTCAGACAAAAAAGAATTAATTTTTGTCACCGTTTGAAATATTATTTCTACGTTATTTAATACGCATTGAAACGCATGTAAACAAGAGGTGAGAAAAGCACAAGAGTTAAAAATAGATGTTTTCGTGTAAGCTCAGGATACAGTGCGTACGTCTTCCTTTCAATGTATGAGCATTGTTCTACATGTTCTATTACAGAACACGTTTTATCATGATTGGCGTGACTGACTCCAAGTGCATTAATTCACAATTATCGTAACAAAATCATGAAAAAGAAAGGATGAATAAAAATCAAGGTAGTAAAAATGATATAGATGCATAATTTCTTTTACTTGGCGGAAAATACGGCCTAAATACAATGCGCTGTTTTTAATCGTAAATGTTTGATACGCTGTACAGGCTATTTATTTCTATCTGTCCATTGAGATTTTAGTTCGGCAGTCAAGTTACGCGGTACATATTACTAAGTAATGTTTTTTGAGAGCCTTTTTCTTTCTTGCATTTGCCTCGGCCTGTTGTGTTGGATGCTGCGCTATGTGTTCACGAAAAATCAAATGCTATAAAGTAAAGCAAATATATTTTTGCGCTTCCTTTTCTTTTAATCATGGATTTTCTGAGTGAATGTTCTCGGTGTATGTTCAAAACAGTGGAATATTTTAATCAGTGAGATGGTTCTTTTCAAGCTAATCTTAGGGAATTGCATGAATGTTTGATATTACTGGTATAAATTTACGATACTAGACAGATAGAAACTACTGACATCAGGATCCCGAGGGAGTAACTAGAATTTAGTTTCAAAACACGATGGATACCTTTTCTGATAAATTTTTTAGAGAAAAATTTTCTTTGATTTTACGAAAAAACTGAAAGGAACATATCAGTTCAGCAAGCTTGACAACAGTGTTTAAAAATCTTGGTAATCTATTGTTCACAATTTTGCCAACAAAAAAGCTCCAAGATGGTATCTTTTATTTTGAATCAGCTTACATAGTAACCGTATGTGTTCACGAACATCATCTTCCTTTCACTGATTTCCCATAACTTCATCTTCCTTTTCCCAGTAATATTTAATGTTTGTTTTTGTGACATATCTGTATAGCGGAGATAAATGGCCCCATGTCCATTTTTGAAATTTTACAGGAGATATGTTTAAATGTCTTTTTGTGTTTATTTATTAAACAGCTTGCTTATTAACGAATATTTTTCAATTCACCCTTGTACATTTTA
Organism: Nephila pilipes; assembly: GCA_019974015.1. Taxonomy (NCBI): domain Eukaryota; kingdom Metazoa; phylum Arthropoda; class Arachnida; order Araneae; family Nephilidae; genus Nephila; species Nephila pilipes. Next base: position 544,863 of record BMAW01029631.1, on the reverse strand, counting down.
TTATTTAGTCTACTGACTCAAACGTTACTGATCACTATTTCAAAAAATGCACATAATGATATCTGGAATTCAGAAACAATTCAAGAAAGAGCTACACACTAACTTTGAATTGCAGACTTTTACCCTTTTCCAAAATGTGTTTTAAATCAACACATTTATTAACTTAATTCGAATGAAATCAGCCTTCAGCAAAAAAGAAATATATTTATTAAGAGTACGAATTATGTACTATCTCTTAAAACACGTTTGCATTACTTGCATCTTCTTAACCTTTTGCTCTGATGAGGAAATAATTTGTACGTCACTTATGGCGTGTTTCGGTATTAGCTTTCAGTATGTTAACTTTTCTATTCAAACGAGAATTAAATGACATTATTGTACGCGTGGGTTTTGTTTAGTGTAAAAACTGCGAATAGGATTATTTATATTTGGTTAGTCGTAGTTTAATATGGTGGAGAGGGATTTCCGTTGATAAAATGAACGGAAAGCGAAAACACAGCATAACAAGAAAGAACATAAAATTAAGCATTCTAAAACATTTCATGAATTGCAAACCAGTGATATCAACAGTTCTGATTATTATGTGATAAGATCGAATTCCATATAATTTGATTAAATCGGACATGTCGTTATCCGACCAATATTCCAGTCTCATTGTGTTCGGTTTTAAAGCGCGCCAATTGTGTCATTTTTTCAATCTGTGTGCATCTAAGCAAGTAAATATATTGAAACATCTTTTTCTTTCTTTTCAGGCACGTAATATGGGAAAAGGAGCTGATACTAGTGACAATGATTCCACTTATGACAGTGACGGTGAACGCCGCAATTCCGGAGAGATGATTTCTATGGCCGACTTGCTTCGAGCGAACAAAGTATCGTTGGCTGTTATGCAAAAAGAGCTACACGAATCCGCCCAGAGGGGTCAGGCAATCATCCTGCCATCCAGGCTGGCCGCGCAGGAGAACAGCTTCAAACCTGGAGCAGTCGGACCACTAGCCATTGTGTCCAAGAAACTGGGAGACGACGACACGTAATGGATTTGTATGCACTTGGCGTCTGCCTCCCTTGCTGCGGAAGATCTGAGCTAATAATCTGGATTATTAATATAGAACGATCGTTTTATTTTCAAAATATAATAAAAGAACCTATCCAAGTTTGTTCCGTAGATGATTTGAGTTGTTTTGAAGCAAAGGCTGTGAAGTTTCGAACAATGCTGTTGTTTGAAGATAAAAAGCAATAAATAAGTGTTCGCGAGATATTATCATCAAACAATATGTGTTAATTTCTCGACATATTACTCTCTAATTTCAGTGACTGGTGTTTATTGATTGGTTTTCAATGAACAAATGTTATGAGTTGAAATTCATATTATAACTCAAGTCTGAACTTAGTAGAAAGAATTACGTAGAAAAGTCTAGTGAATAGTAATTTCACATGTTATTTTTAATCTTCCGTAAAATTTTACTGATCTAATAGAAGATGAATCGCAGTAATACCTTGTGACTTTCCCCCAACATTTCTGGAATAAACAAATTCTAGAATTAAATCGAAGGGAGAGAGAGAGAAAGAATGTTCCACAGATAGTTTGGCAACTTGAATATGGAATGATGGCCACAGTTATTGCACATTTCGCAGTTATACATCGATCATTTCAGAATACTTCAAGCCATTTAAACGTTGTGATGCTTACAAGCCAATGTTTAGGACTTCATTTCTATCTGTATAGAAACGACAGTGAAGGCACGTGATCACACCTCACTGGAACGGTAACTTCAGTTAACTTGCAGAATGCATATGACGAATAATTTTAAATGTTGTTGAAGTTCCTTCAAGGTTAAAAAATAATAATAATAAAGATTGTATAGAGATGAATTATGTAAAATAAGAAAGAATTTTTCCCTTTTTACTGAGAAATTTTGGAAGTGCCAGAATTGGGCTCGACAAATCTTTCGCATAAAGCCCAAGAGTTACATTTATTATAGAGTAGATAATAAGCATCTTTGATACAAAACATTCCAAAAGGTAATTAGAGCTAATGTAAAGCATTCCATTTCGCTATGACCAGTTTTAAATAAAGAGTTAGTTATAAGAGTTTAACAAAGCAAAATATTTTCAGGCAAAGCTAGAAAATGCGCTTAAGGCGAGTGGTTTAGATATTTAGACGCTTATATTTTTAAGTAATGTAATATTTGTAAGCAATTTATGTAAATGGTTCTTTTGTTACACATTTTTGAAGAGTTTGCTATTTACATAACAAATGAGTATCAGCTACAAACTATTTTGAATGTAGAATGTTGTTACTTTATGAACCAAAATACCTAGATACATATTTTCAAAAAATAATTCATTTTTCTCTTAGTAAATAATTCAGTACTTGAATGCACAAATGACTGTTAATATTTAAGTTAGAAATTCACTGAAATGCCATCGTGTTTTATGTTTAACTCATTTATTTACATTGTGTAAGTTCTTAAAAATTTGTTTTGTTATTTACTGTAAAATTTCTCTGTCATGTGTAGTAACAGGTATTTTTAAAAAAATATTTTATTAGTTATTTCCTGCTATTTTAGTAATTCTGACACTTTAAAAGAAGCACAATTTCTTGCTCAATTCTTACAAGTTTTCATACAATGTTATTAGATACGATGCATTACTATCCTTTCAAACTGAAAAATATTAAAAGACAAAGAAAGAAAGCAAAAAAAGTAGCTAAAAAGATTATCATAAAAGAAGAGTTATAAATAGAACCAAAAAAAGTTTTGTGGATCCAAAATATTAATAATAATTAATGGTTATTTATTATAATTGATTAAAAATGTATCTAGCATTAATTAGAATCATTCAAACATTGTAATTTAATGATCTAAGAACTCGATGCTATTTTCTTACAGTCTCGATTTATGCCTTATAAAACCATTGTAAAGTAGAAGTGAAAATTATTAGTCTACTCTTTTTTTTTTTTATCTTTTCTAAAACTTATTGTTTTTCATACCTATAAAATATTATGAAAATTAACTTGATCCTATCGATGTATTTCATAAAAAAAAGCCAATTTTTTTTCAGTTGCTATATTTTTCATTCAAACTAAAATCACATTCATCTATTTTCGATTCTGTAAACTATTTTGTACCGTCCGCTTCAGATTTCGCAAATACTTCCCTATTATTTTTATTATGTAAAGAAAACAAAATTTAAACTCTATCTTCTTTTCAATGTTTTCTTTCTTTTTAAATTTTTTTTTTTCTATTCACATCATAAATCTTGATTTGTTATTCATAATAAATACTGCGTTTTATTTTAACATATCTTTTTTTTAACTATAATTGCTTGTGGAAAGAAATCTGAAAAACTTGAGTGTTAGTTTTTCAATTCGTATTTGAATTTAAATCAATCATTCTGAAAATAATTCCGTCTCCACTTTTACAAATTTTACAGGTTATAACAACTGCATTTCATTACAAAGCTCTTGTTTCCTGTCTTAAAAATATATATTAAGTAATAATATGACCCCAATTGAAGACACGTAAAAACAAACCAAATTGCTTTATTAATAGTCATTCATTGATAGCTAGAGTCGTTCCCTCTCGAATCCCAAATTAACTGATCAATTATATAAATTAGGATTAACTAATAAATTCTTAGCTTACTATTCCCTCGTTTGGTTCAATCACTTCCTACAAACAAATTATTCTTATTTTAAAACTTCAACTGTAAAATCCTCTTCAATCCACAAAACTAATGAGTTTTCATTCCAAATCATAAATCTCTGTCAGCAAGTCTTTAGCCTTTCTCTCCCTTAGTTTTTCTTTCATTCTCTTTCAATTATGTATTATTATCCCTAAATTACTTCACTTCACTTCTGTCTTCCTCTCATTTGCCTAATCATATTTCATTTGGTTGGGAAGAAATTGAAATTTTATTCAATTCAAATTGCTATAAAGTCCCCGTGATTAGTGAAGAGAAAATAGCGAATAACGCAACATTTCAAGGTAAAGCAAATAAAATCAATTTCTTTCAATAATAATTTTAAAAAATCAGTTTTTTGCTATCATGAAAGAGGACTACATATGACGTGAAAAGCGTACATAATTATTTAATCGTCGAACAAGATGTCCAGGGGGAAAAAGTCATATGCGGATATGGCACTTTCCAAAATGAATTTGGGTTTGTGAGATATTAAGTCCACTTTATAACTTATAAGTACATATATTTTTATGATATTCATGAATCAAAAAATAAATAACGGAGCAAAACCTAACTAAATTTACAAATAATGGGCAAATGCATTTGAATGCAGTGATTTCATGAAAGGTTGTAGCGAATGCATGCGGAGAAGAGGACAGCCGCGCTGTCAATGACACATTTCCAAAATGAACGCTGGACTGAGATCCAACTAGAAGTGCTTTAACGTATGAAATATGTCCATTTTTCATATAGAATACATGACTCTATGCTAAAGGACTGCAAAACCATCAGAAAGTGAATTTGTGAAAAAAGTGGAGATGATGTCTTTTCAAAATGACAAATTTATTCGTATATTAGTTTTGTGACCAACAGTCCATGTAGTATAAATCGTTGAAAGTTAAAGGAATAACACTTAGTGACTATCTGATGTTATAAATACCAGTTATTTTACATTGCATTATACAAATAAATAGAATTAATTGATTTTATTTCTAGAAAAATTTCTGAAACAATATTATTACATCGAATATAAATATTTAACGTTTGCATTATTATGACATCTACATATACTTTAATCAATAGTGAATTATAAAATTGTTTAGATTAAAATTAAAAGCAGTGATCATGGTTATGTTGCTGCAGTTAAATTAACTCTTAAAAATTGTGTCAAACTTCTCTGTTGACCTTACCATCAGAGTCCATAGAATTAGATATTTTATATTTATTTATTATATGACATATACATTTTTTTTTCTTTATACAAATCAAACTTTTAAGCAAAAATAAAATTGACTGCCTCTAATTGTATATTAGCATTAGATCTATTTAAATAAACAAAGAACTAATTTTGGTAAAGTTTCTTTTCAACACATACAAAATAATTTTTCTCGTATAATATGAAATGTTTCAAAATTCTTTTTTTATTTAAATGATGCTTGAATTTTCAAAGACTTCATATTTGTTCATATTTTCATCTCATATGTGTAATGTGCTAGGAATAAATTGAATTTTTTGTTCACATTTTGATGGTGCTACTGTAGAGAATATACGCTTGCTGCAGAACGAAAAATAAAGTTCAAAAAATCGAATATTGTGTCTGTTTTATTTATAGGGCACTTTCTCTTTTATCCTTATTCTAAAAACATTTGCGACTGAAAATCAACATAACATGTATATCGATACAAATACATAATATGAATTTTTCTTTCATCAGAAATGATGAAAAAGGTCTAAAAATAGGAACATTTTCAAAGAACTAATATCTGGTTTCAATGTAAAAAGTAAGAAGTTTATCTGCTTAAACTTTTCTTGCCGATATACCAATGCAATTATTTTATGATAATTAGTGACTTTATTACTTTTTTCATAAATATACTATTTTCTTACTCTTAACTCTCCTAATGTTATGAATGCAAGGATTATTAGAAATTTTAATTGAAAATATATTTTATTCATTAAATTTTTGATTGATATTTATTAATGATACCAGATAGCGTTAACTGTCTAGGTAAAATAAAAATGCCTCATGCAAATTTTAGACATCGGTCTGAGAATAAGAGTGCAGATTTTTTTTAATAAAAAACATACTTGAAATCTGAATCTAGTCAATATGTAATATTTCAAGTGTGAAGAATTAAATCATTGCGAATAATTTCTTGGACTTGGTTAAAAATTGGAATTTATACTCATATTTTACACTCTACTCCTCATATTTATAATAGTACATCTAAATTTCTCTTGAAATTTAGCCAGACACTATTTTGTTATATTCACTGAGTATTTGTATTGATTCTGAATAATTGTAATTATTATAAAAAAAAAACGTAACATTTCCAACATTAAAGAGAATTGTACTGATATATAAGCAAAAAATGAAAAAAAAAACCGTTGTACATAAACATAGGTCCTCCAAAATTATGAATTTACCTAAAGTGACCAATTTTTTAGAATGAAAAGGTGAACGAAAAAAATTTAAGCAAACAGTACAGCGTAAATAAATCAAAAATTTTATTAATTCAAACAAAATGTACTAATTATGCTTATGTCCTTTTTAATTTATTTAATTAAACGAGTATTTTTCAGTTGAATGAATAATTTTCGTCAATGTATCATTTTACAACAATATACTGGAAATTTTGGAACAATAAATATTCTTCAAATTGAATTTTACATTAAGTGCTGCAGCTAGAGTATCAACATTCAATTTTGATTTCTCACTTCTCAAAAAAATCATTACCAATGGAAAAAAATCTTTCAAATGATGCGTTAGTTCAAGGACAGCACAACGAAAATTCAACAATAACTAAATTTTCATACGGAATGTGTTCATTTCTTAAATGGTTAAATATTTTTACCCATCTTTTATTAATTTCAATATGTTGATTTTCCCATTGTTCTCATTTGTCAGAATTTAAAAATACATTCAGGCTTCTAATTTCTTCAAATTGACAATTGTCATCGATTTTAAAATCAAGCATTTCTTCGATAAAAACCCAACATAATTTTCAATATCTACCCAATTTAGTTGCGATGAAGTCTAAAAACACCATTGCAAACTGTTATTTCCTGCGATTTTACTTTAGACCATTCTTCGACATATTGGAAACATGTTTTGTAAAAATTCTACATTTCTTAGGTGCACTTTTCCGTTATGCCCTAATTTGATTCCTTTAAGTTTGACAATTTTCTTTTTATTATTAAAGGAATAAATTTTTCTTCAAAAAAAAAAAAAAAAATCGTGATTTGATGAACAAAATCGTTCAAAATAAGACTAGCTTCAGTAACTGAAATATGTTCACCTTCAATCATTTGAATCGTTTTGTGGAAAATCGATGCCTGATCATGTACAAAATACATTAATATCTCAGATAGTTCATAATTGAAAAAAGATTTCAGAATTTTTGGACATTTGTCTAAACTTTTAAAAAAAAATGAACGGAGAGGCTCAAATAATTGTACAACAAGCTCTATAGCAGGTGTTTGAGCAAACCATCAAACTTTTGAATATCCTAAAAGTTTATCATATTCAACATTTGAGTAACAGTTTGGCGCAGCATCTCTGAATACAGAGATTAACAGATAAGTTTTAAAATATCGAAAAGGAGGATAGGAAGGAGAACACTTTTCGAGGAAGGACAGAACCTTCAAAGGGAGGTCTGTCCTCCCTAAAGGAGGACGATTGGTCTACTTAATTTACCGGACTGCTAGTTTTACGAATGACCCAAAAAATTCTATTTTACATGCTCTCTTAGAAATATTTCGAGTTTAGATTTATCTAAATTGTTCCATGTATGTTGCATAGCCTCCTCCGATTCAGTAATTGAGGAGTATTTCAAGTAATTTTCATGTATTAAGTAAACTAGAAGTCTCCAAACATTGTCTATGGAGTTGAGGTCTGGGGAAAAGGCTATTCATTTCTTGTAAATCAACTTTGTTAGCAGCTAACCTCTGTTTGGTGTTACTGCTGCAGTTAATCGCAGCTTTGTCCTGCTGAAACGTGCGACAATCCCGATGAAAATTTTTTTCACAATCTGATAACCAAAATCATTTGCTATATATATATATATATATATATATATATATATATATATATATATATTCATTCATTCTCCTATGACTGTTTAAAAAGCACTCTTTATTCCAGTCTTTACACCTTTTTTTTCGAACAAACCCTAGTCTTGCATTCTTGTGGATTGATTTAAAATATGGAGCTGAGTTTAACCTTGCTCAAACAATGTAAGAAGAGAACTTAAAAAAGCCGTTTGACAGTTTTCGCGGACATTTTTAGATCACATTGTTTCCTTATGCGGTTCACGGATAGCGTAGATTTGGATGCTGCTCGAATAATTCGACGTTTATCTTTTGAAGCAAATACCAGATGGGCTCCTAATTTAATTGTTCCATAAGTTATCTTATTCCAACAATTTTTCCAACTACGTTATGAGATTGGCCAATTTTTCGTTCGTTTTCTTCAATTCCCACTGACATTACAAGCTTCAGTTAAATCTTTCATTACGTTCTAATAATTGCAAACCACGCGGCATTTTAGCTAAAAATTCCCGAAATAAACTACAATTATTTTCACGCCGCTTTGACGAGAAAATGAAACGTAGACAGTGTGCTGCATCACGCGCGTTCACTAAGTGATTACCACAGTTCATACGCAAAAGTGTTCTTTTTGGCATATCCTCTTATATAACGCAATAATTCTTTCACACGTATGCTAATCTTTTCTATAAACTTTTAATTCAACTTAAGAATTAAGAGTATTCATGGTGGATCTATAAATTTTCGAAGCAGTGTATAAAGGCTCATAGCCTCGTATTTGATATTATTTTCTTATGCAATTGACAAAAAAAGTGTTCTTAGAATATTTTACCATTTTCCATTTTCGATTTCTATTGCTCTCTTTTCTTCTTAGATCTAAAACTTACAAATTTTTAACTTAACTTAATCTAATTAACGTGACTTGTATATACATGTATGTACTTCAACAAATACTTTCAAAAAAAAAATTTCTAAAATCTTGAATTTCACATAATACCCAAAACATAACAAATATAGAGTAATTTAAAAGCCATCCCTAACTGTATAAAAAGCCAAATATACACACTAATGACTGGGAGTGGTTCTTTGATTTTAACGGATGGCATTAAATCTCTTGAATGAATATTAGAATAGGCCTTCTCAATATTTTGTAAAATTGAAGATCTTTCTTTTGACTGTTCAGTTATTGCAGGTCGAGATTATTATTTTTAATTTATTAAAGATGTCTGCGTATGCCAAATTTAGATATATTACTCTAAAAGTACGACCAACATTATCCCTAGGATATGTAACAATAATTCGTTTTTAAATATCGAATGAAATCGTTTTTGAACTTTAAAAGAAACTGGATGATAAATTATTCTTTATATTAATTACAGCATCGAATTTAGATTTAAAATCGCACCAACTATTTACTTTGCATCCAAATATTAATTATACATGCAGTAATAATCTTATTAGCCAGTCACGACGTGATCTGATACTTAAATAGAGAACGAAATAGCGATCATAAGACGAATTATGTGAAACACACATTAAATTACACTAACTAAATAAAATTGTAACGCCTGCCCGATCCGGGCTGCCTCTTGTGCCATAACTAAATTCAATGATTAAACACTAAGACACAATACGTCAATCAAAGAGACACTAGAACAATATTTACGGAATTTATTAACTTCTAATTAATATAACAACAATTATTTATGCTCTCCCGGGTAAGAATTCTACAAACATAATTCAACCCATCAATAGTAATCTAACAGACTCTTACCACTAAGCCTTCCTCGACTGCAACTCAGATTCTGGAACCAAATGTAGCCCTCTCTACACCTTTAATCCAATCGCCTATTTCAACCTCTCTTTCCAACTCCTCCTTCAACCTCTCTTTCCACTTCTCCTTCAGCCTCTCTATATCTTCTCCTTCAGCTTCTTTCCACTTCTTCTTCAGCCTCTCTATCGCGACTTTCAGTCGGAGTTTATATATTTCCTAACTCTCCCGCTTCACTTCATTTCTACCTGCTTTCTATCTACATATTCACGTTTCATTTTTGGTTGGGCAAAGTTTGTTTAGCAAAAGCAATCAATCTTAATTAAAAGTCCCCAAGGTTAGTGAAGAGAAACCGCGAATAGACCAATGTCACAAAATGAACCAGATATACTTGCTTGAGAGAATAATAACATCCACACATCATGTCATCAAATTCTGAATTAAATTGAGAATTTAGTAAAATATTGCAGGATAGAGATATGGAAGGAATAACGTCTAGTTCTAATTGGCGGATTGAGCCAATAACATTGGAATAGATAAGTACACGAGAATGGTTCAAAAAGTACCCATGTTAAAAACGGGAAATTCGGTATTAGGAATGCAAATGGGGCAACTTACTGCAGTATGGCCCAGTAGTACTTTTTCGTCTTTCCAAGAAGTCCCTGAGTATGACGCCTTTCGAATAAAAAAAAACTGTCGCCGTAACTTTTTGATGATGAGATGGACTTCCTTGGAACAGATTCATTAAAAGGAACATATTACTTTGATTGTTACTAGTTTGTGGCGTTTAATGATGAATCTAGGTATCCTCGACGGTGACAACTTGATGACGACAGCTCGTCTCGGCAGAGAAATTGTCCTCTTCACTTGATCGTAGTTCAAAATTATGAACTCCATAGCCCAAAGCTCTCGTATTGCTTTAGTGTGTTTCGTGATTCACTTTTCACAAATTTTTATTGGCTAGACACCTTATGAGGAGTATTCCATCAGTTGATTAGTCGGTAATAGCAAGTCTATATAAGAAGATGTCTAAAACATGCGTAAATAAATGAATATTTGTTTTTTAAAATGTGTTTTGGGAAAGAAAGAAATGTGGTCTGGGTCTAAACTTTTGCACAAACACTTTTCGAATGATTTAGATTGACATTAATAAATTGATATCGAAATTGTCTATTTTAATACATATTTTTTATTATAACTGTTTCGTGGAGCAATGATTTTGAGCAATGGAATTTGTTGGCATATGATTTTTATACATATGCATACAATTAAATATTCAAAGAAAAACGTAACAGAACAACAAAACTTTATGTGATTCTTTCCCCCTCCCTTCCCCTTCTTGCAAGTCAGAACCGTTCTTTACAAAGTACTTAACGAACATGTTTGATATTTATTCTAAACACAATTTCAGACACACACACAAAATCCAACCTTAAGATATAGATTATTTATTTTAAACTCTTCCTAAATTTACTTTATTTTTAAAATTCCGCAACTAAATGTTGTGCTTTGTATTATTCAATTGGGATGTCTTAAAAATTATAGGAGTGTGTTATAATTTTAGATGTTCTCGAAAGTTTTATAGCTTTTAAATATTTCGTAAATTTTCTCAGCTCTTTTAAGTTGGATATTAATTAGAGAGTTAACACAAATACGTTATGTTTATACAAATTATGTGTAATACGGGACTAATTCAGCTTTTTATAATGAAACATGTAAAAGAATTGTTCTAACAATTAGAACAATCCTAAAACTGTCCGAATTTAAAGCAGTTTTAACTAGACAATAATTAAATTAAAGCTCATTTTTGTATGAAGTAAAGTGGTTATTTTTAAGTTTTCTTTTTTATGTAGTTTTGCGATTACTCTTATTTTCCATACGAAACGCATAATAAATTGAGAAGGAAATTTAGTGTTTAGAGCTTACAGTATATTTATTGCGACGTCAAATTTATTTTCACGTCTACAAAAAAATCTGCTTCGCACCGAAATGATCCTGCTTAGGTTCATCAAAAACTCGATTGTTTTAGAATGAAAGTACAAAAACTGTAAAGTATTTTCTTTGCTCTACCAATGAAGCCATGAGCTTTGTTTATTCAGAAAAGAATTAATTGACAATACAAAGACTTTTGATTCAGATTTTCAGCTTGGAGTTGAATAGTCTTTTTTCCTTACCATTTATGATTTTTTTAAAACTTTCTTCCATTACTTATAGAATTCAACTATACAGAGTTTTGCACCAAATTTTTCACGCCTTTTATTTGTTGTGGAAAAAATTTACAATTTGATTCCAACGGTCTTAATCATTTCTGATTCATTGTATTCATAAGTGTAATTAATTACCATAGCTTGTTTTCCAGAGTTGATTGATGACTAATATGAAAGTTACATCTACCACTGGTAGACTGCTAAGCGTATGAATGACTCTGAAAGTAATACAATTTAACTTTTTTTTTCTTTTAAAAAAAATTAGATGGATGACATGGTGGGATAAAATAACAGCATTCCATAGTTAAGAATACTTAGGAACGGTTCACAAGCTGAATTGATAAACAGGACATTTATCTACGTACAGGTAAACATTTATGCATGCATATGTCACTATATTTTCTTACACTAAGTAGATTGTAAAACTACATATGCACATTGAAAATTGAAATACGCTTTCTCACTAATTCTTAAGCTCTGGAAGTCAAAATCGTTTACATTAATCATGCATAAATATGAATGAGAAAAATCTCTTGCAACTGCAATAAAAGCAATGGTACACACACACAAACACACACACAAATATATATATATATATATATATATATATATATTGGACGTAATTTTAAATTACATAAAATCATACTAAAAATACAAATATAACCTATAAAAAAAAGATTAAAAATATTATCCTAAATTCAGAACACGCTGTGAGTCGGGGTTCATAGTAACTAAACCGCTCAGCATTAATAAATAAATTGAGCTATTATATAAATGCCAACATCAATGTGAATTTTCTGCGTAACAAACATTTGTGCAAAATTACAGCGTAGCTAAATTATTCGATAATTTCTGCTTGTCTCAGCCATTTTCTTTGATTGATTGTATATCAACTTCGCAGTACATTAGAAAATAAAATTAGTTCTCTAATAATTAGCTGGAAAATCCTATATATCTTAATTGAATTCATTATGTACTTTCTGAATTTTCATTTTGTATTTATGTGTATTGAAATTTGTTTTTCATTGGGGGCCGGGATGGTGGCGCCTCAGTTCCTCCCTATTTCGATGTAACGCGGTGCTTTCTATATCCTGTTTAACTATCATTCTTCCGCTTATGCTCATACGGAGCGGCAGCACACTAAGTGCTCTCTTTCTGCTTTATTACTAAAATAAAGTGAACTGTAAACTATTTCTACTGTTTATTTTTTTTCTCGCAATTGAACTATTGACGATATATTTAAAATACTGGCATACTGCCTTTTGGATTAACTTACAATCCCCTCTAGTGCATATAAATTGTAAATAACATCGAGAGGAAAACATTGCCTTGTGGCACACCTTATGGAACAGCCTTTTTAGGTTATAGACTACCCCTCCATGGAATCTGTAGAGATCGTGAAATAAGACAGTTGTGTATCCATAATGCTATTTGAAGACACCATGAATATAAAAGATATAATGAATGTAAAAGGCCATCTACTTAAACTGAATCATAAGCACCTGTCATGTCCAGGGACGTCTTAAGGCATGGGCCAACTGGGCCCGGGCCCAAGGCCTCGCCATTGAGGGAGCCTCATCTCTTTCTCTACTTGGCCTGAATAAGATTATGACCAGAATAATTTCAATCGTCAAATGTTATTACATGACTGGTTGAAGACAATTACTTCTATATTAAATATTTCTATTTATAATGTTTGCTGAGAATCAGGGAAAATATTAGTTTTATTTCTAAAGCGAGATATATCCAATCTATTGATAAAAATACTGCTGTGGGAAGGACAGTCACAGACACTCCTTCCAGTGATCTTTTATCTATTTGCACACATAAGTTAAGGATCTCTCGCGAATGGACAAGAGATACTCTTAAGCTCCCAACAGAAGTGACAAAAACACATTTCCTATTTTATGACAGGCATCAGGAGTAAAATAAAAAAAAGAGGGTTGAAAATGACCCTGAAGGAAATCACACTTTATCGAAGAAACGAGTGGCCTACAGTTCTAAATCGGCGATTCCTTCCTTTAAATTTAGTTTGTTTGAAACAGCTAAAGGTAATAATGTTTTTATTTTTGAATTGTATTTCTTTGAGATCTAAGGTAATAAACGAATATTTATATCACATTAAAAAAGTAAAATAATTTGCAATTGTATTTCCTTTTTTATAGAGAGAGTTATAAAAATAATATCCAGTTTAAAAAATACTGCTCTTTTTTTTGTAGTAATGTAATATATAATATATTCATTTTATAAATGTTCTTTTTTATTTGGGTTTCAATAATAATAAAAAGGACAGTCATTAGAATTTTTAAAAGAGTAAAATCACGCTTTCCATATTAGAAGTAAATAAAAATATATTTCTCTGAATTACAATACGCATCGAAAATTCTTTTGGAAGATCATAATAGATTAAAATTGAAGGGAGTGCGCACTTATGCATATTAATCAATATAAAAATATTCTAAGAAATTCATTGATATATTTATATATAATTTTATAAACAGTTAAGAGATTATTTCATGTTGTTCAGAGGTAGAGACAGAACATTTAGTTGTATAAATGTAGAAAAACAATCATATAACAGGAATCCTAGAGTACGATTTGATAATTACATTAATAAATGCGTGTAAAATAATTTAATGTCTCAAGAGTAAAAATGGAGAAATTATTGTCAAATACAGTACAAAATAAAAGATTTTTAGTGTAAAGACATCTCACTAGGAATTTTTTGTTTGCGTGTGTATGTTTAATCAGATTTTCCAGCAGAAAATTGAAATTTATTACATATACTTTAATTTTATACACCTTTTTGTTTACAAACTAGTTAGAGAGTTTTCCTTTTTTTTTTCCTTGAACAGGACAAAAAACAAAACAAAAAATGCGAAATGCAACATATAGTTATGTGAATATTACGTGAATTATGGCATAATGATTTTTAGAACAGTGTATTTATTTGTTTATTTTTAATTGCAAAATAACAATTCTTTTTCGAATAACTCGTCCCAGAAACGCTCGTGTTATTAAAAAAAAATCTCTAAGTTATTTTTAGGATATAAATAAAAGGGGAGCCACCTTTTACTAAATTATCCATAATTTTTCTGTATATCATCTTGTACCGGTTTAAAAGTGAATTTTTAACTATAACTGGTCATTTATTTTAAATTCTACTGGTCATTTATTTTTAATAACTGATCATTTTATTTTAAAACTTCACTCATGTGGAAAATGGGTACTCCAGTTAGTATTGAGATAAAACCTTTAAGGCTCCAGTCGACACGACAACAAGAAATCCCGAGCGTAATGTTAATGCTATAGAGTTTCGTACTTTTCTATTTCCTTCTAGGGTATTGCTTTTAATTGCATGGAATGAAATGCATTTGAAAGAGCGAAAAAAATGTTTCTGTGGTTTTCGAGTTTTTAAAAAAAATTTGCAAGTTTTTTTTAAATACTTAAATATTTTCATGAGCCTGAATTACTTAATTAATGACGAATTGCAGGAAGTGGAAACTCGTCCTTCTGCTAAAAAACTAAAAATTAAGATGAATGAATTAGGAACTACTTTTTTTAACTATCCTTTGGAATGACATTTCGACACGTATTGACAAAGTAAATCTATTCCTTCAGAGTAAAAACATAGATTTGTTGAAAGGTATAAAATTATTAAAATCGTTAATGATGTATATGTAAAAACCAAAAGAGACTCTTTTGCCTATTATGAGCCAAAAGCCAAGGAAGTACAAAAGTGTTCACAAATGTGTAAGACAACGCTGCGTCTGGGTAACTTTCCTTGAAGGAAAAAGAGACACCGACACAACGTTTGAAAACAACCATAGCCAGAAATTTAAAATAGATATCTTTTTACCAATAACCGACTCTCTGATTTGCAATATACTACAAACGCGAAGTAAAAAAGTATTTGGAGCTTTTTGAAATGTTTGGATTTTTTTGAAAATATTTCTAATTTGGATGAGACAGAAATTAAAATAACATGCGAGAAAATATCAAAATTTTACGATAAAGACATTAATGGAGAGGAACTGAACTTGGAATGTTAACATTTCAAGTCAAATATGATCATTGATGGCGAAAAGCTAAGAAAAAGCGAAGAGAAGAAATGGAAAAAAGAAAGATTAATAAGAAATATAATTCTACAAATGCAGATGAAGATTAAGAACAGTTGTTGGATGAGGGAACTGGAATTGGGATGAACATACTCTATACATACATGTATGATGAAAGACTAATCACAATGTTTCCCAATGTTGAAATAATAATGGGAATTTTCTTATCAATGATAATTACTCACGCGAGTGGAGAGCGTTAATTTTCAAAACTCAAATTGGTCAAAAATGAATTGAGTAATCGTATGACTTAATCCCGTTTGAATAATCATCTAAGCTTGATGAGTACTGAAAATGAAATATTATGAAAAATTGATGTTGAATACCTAATTAATTATTTTACCAATTTAATTTGAAGAAAATGAATATTCTCATAAACCTCATTTTACCATAGATTGCTTTTATTGAACTGTACATCTCTATTCACTAAATTAGATTAAAGGATTGCAGGTGGGCCTATTTTTTCATAAGGGCCCAGGGCCTCAAGAAATCTTAAGACGTTCCTGGTCATATCCAAGCTTAATCCTCCCCAAAAAAATTCTAGTTTGGCATCTACGGTAGCTTTGTGTTCTACTGTCTTAAAATGGTACAAAGCTATAATGATGAGAATGAAGCTTTTGTTACATTGTCAGAAAGTAAGATATGCACCCAGCTAAAATGCTTTTGAACGTTTTAGAAAATACGGAAGTTAAAGCTATTGGTCTATAAGATGAAATTTTAGTTTTATCTTTGTATGATTTCGAAATCGGGAGAATAATTGCATATTTTCATGACTGAGGTACTATTGCATTCTCAAATAAATTGTGAAAATAGTTCAGAACAACAATAAGTTGGCTAATGTTCAAGTAATTAGAAAAGTAATTGTAATTTGATCTGCTCCTTGAGTCGTATTTTTGCTAGCAGATTTAATAGCTCTATTTAATTCAGAAATATGTAATAGTTTATTAAGGAGTTTGTTTTCTATATTGGAAAATTCAAGGGAAGCGGCTTGTGGGAATCATTATTGGATGCGAAATAGATCGTAAGAAAGTGAGCTTGCTTTTGAATTTGAGTTATATATTTGTTATTATTCTGAAGAAATTTAACGTTGATTCGGCATTCTTATTAGTAGATAGTTTTTTTTAAGAATACTTTAAAAGAAACTACTAGTTGCGAACTATTAACGAGTTGCGATGAAATGTCATGCATGGCTTATTTACGGAATAACT